>OU026153.1:106440572-106470572 GCA_907269105.1 Volucella inanis | reverse complement strand
CAGTTGCTACAAAAACGTTTAATGTTTAGTACACTAGGCGTTCGGATACCAGCTACCCAAGGACATTTGGTTGGGGGTTCAGCCTCGGCTGTTGCCACAGTTAACCCCATAGCTATGTTGCAGTCGCAGCAAGCAGCACAAGCACACGCAGCTCAAGCAGCTATGTTGCACGCTCCTTTTGCTGTACAAAATACAGCAACAGCATCCCCGAATTATGGAAAACTTATAGCAGCATATCCCCAGACAGCACTTCATGGTGTCAGGTAAGATTTCTTTGAGAAATATAAATCTATAAGTATGTAAATTTTGTTTGAACGAATATTAACGAAAAACTCAAAACATAATAGAACTACATATTAATTTTGGAACACGCAGTCACCGATTTACCTCCGAGCCGACAGTATCGATTCGCTTGACTCGCTTGTTTTCATCGGTACTTTTCCCGCTATTTCCGTTAGCAAATTTTCTCCTCGTCTTTTTTCGATCCCGTTTGTGGTAGTACATATTGCAAACCAGATAAAGAAAAAATAAAAAAGCTATGGCGAGGCCACACGTGCTTTCGGGTAAGCGGTTTAGTGCTCTAGGTAAAAATCTGCATACCGAGCCCTTTAAAAAAAAAAAAAAAAGATAGATGTTAATCCCTCTATTCTGACTTTCTCGTCTAATCTCAACCCCAAATTTATTGAGATTGCCACAACCAACAGTGAAAAACCTCACTGGGTCGTTGAAAATTGGGTCCAACGAATCGACCGCTACAAACGTGCCCGCGGTGGCCATATGAACGAAGTCGAGTTCCATTCATAAATGTTTTGATTGTACTTCAAGCCAAAAATAAAGTTTTTGAAATATCTCAAATAATTTGCCTTTTACTTAAAAAAAAATTTGTCAAGTCGTTATTAGAAAACCCTATATATATACCGGGTGAGTTTTTTAACTTGAGACATCCAAGTTACTCGAAAATGTTTCAGACAAATGTCACAAGGTTTTGAAGGGGATATAAGATGGTGACCACGAGTTTGACCTTGAGACCCATTTTCAAGGTCAAACGAGGGTCAATTTTGATTTTTCAAATGATAGTTCCTGATTTTCATTGCTTAGTCGTATTGCTCGTATGCTTGTCATTTGTTTTTACATACTGCGTTTAGCATAACCCAGAAACAACGACGTGGACGTAGCAGTATTTTTTTTCCTTCGGGGTGATTACTTACAGTGGGTCCCCTTGCCTCCCACTGTTGAATCATTGAATTCTTCCCATTTCGACGTTTATTTCCCTAGACTATTTCAACAAATGCTCGAAAATGTGACCATTCACTTCAATACACTTGTCTATCCGCGCTCTAAATGAAATAACAGAACTGAGAAGTATTTCTGGCGTAATCTTCCGGCAAGTTTCAGTTATTTGCCTTTTCATGTCCTCACGTGTTGTTGGCTTTTCTCTGTAAACCTCACTTTTTAAGTAGCCCCACAAGAAGAAATCAAGTGACGTAAGATCACGTGATCTTGCAGGCCATTGCCTCAGACCCCCTCGTGCGATCCATCGTTAATGGTAAACATTGTTTAATACGCCCCGGGCTACTTGGGAATAATGGGCTGGACAACCATCATGTTGAAACCACATTGTTTGTCGTAACTCCAATGGCAGTTCTTCTAGTAATACTGGAAGATGGTCATGCAAGAAATTTGCATACTTTTCGCCATTCAAGTTGCCTTCAATAATATATGGACGTATTAATTTATCCCCAATAATTCCCGCCCAAACATTAACATTCCAAGGGTGCTGGCGTTCAACTTGTCGCAACCAAAAAGGGTTTTTGGTAGCCCAGTAATGCATATTATGTCGATTGACCGTACCGTGATTGGTGAAAGTCGACTCATCAGAAAATAACACATTGGCGAAGAAAAGGGGGTCTCGTTCAAATTGCTGAAGTGCCCATTGACAAAAAGAAACCCGGTTGCGAAAATCCTCACTAGAAAGTTCTTGATGCATTGAAACATGATAAGGATGGTATTTATGCCGATGTAATACCTTACAGACAGTCGTGTGAGAAATTCCTGATTCACGACTTATTTGGCGAGTGCTAATGTGAGGATCGTGTTCAACGGCAGCTAACACTGCTATTTCATTGTTCTCAACAGCCACCCTATCTGACCGATTCTTTTTCTTTGGTTGCACACTTCCTTCACCAGTGAATTTTTGGATGACCCGATAAAAGGAAGCGCGCGATCGTATCTGGTCTGGGAAACGTTGGGCGTAAAGAGCAACAGCACCATCAATGTTCCCCATAAATCAATATCATTTCAATTTTCTTTTGAATTGAAATAGCCTGCTTTATTAATCTGGAAAACGTTACTAATAATAATCAGTTCCTAAAAACAAATATCGAACTTCTAAATGAAGTACAGTTCCGTTCAAGTAAAAAAAAAGGGCAGAGTGCACATCATACACTCTCAGATCAGTTTAGGACAATTTGTCTCTATCTGAAATTTCTTCGAGTTTTATCTTCACTCGAGGCAATAATGACTTTCTCCAAAAAAATCTCGACCTTCTAACACCCTAAAAACATTGAAAACCGAGTAATGATTTAGGCGTGCCAGTGCAGTGGTATCTAGCATTGAATGAACAAGACCTTTGAGACAAAGTCGTCTGCCCCATTAAGGAATACTACCGAGCAATGAAAATCAGGAATTATCATTTGAAAAATCAAAAGTGACCTTCGTTTGACCTTGAGAATGGGTCTCAAGGTCAAACTCATGGTCACCCTTTTATATCCCCT
This sequence comes from Volucella inanis, assembly GCA_907269105.1. Lineage (NCBI taxonomy): Eukaryota > Metazoa > Arthropoda > Insecta > Diptera > Syrphidae > Volucella > Volucella inanis. Next base: position 106,467,798 of record OU026153.1, on the reverse strand, counting down.
TCAGAACCTTGTGACTTTTGTCTGAAACTTTTTTTGCGATATTTCGTACTTTTCAAGTAATTTTGATGCCTTAAGTTTTATTACGCCCTCTGACGGGAAAAGACCGCATATTTGAAAAAAGTGTTTAATGTAAAAGAATTGTAATTTTTTACATAGATCACGAATCTGTCAAAAAAAAAATAGGGGCTCCCATTAAAAAATTAACAGTGACCTTCGTTTGACCTTGGAAATGGGGCTCAAGGTGAAACTCGTGGTCATCATCTTATGTCCCCTTCAGTACCTTGTGACTTTTGTCTGAAACATTTTTCGCAATATCGCGTATTTTTCGATTAATTTGGATGTCTCAAGTTAAAGAACTCACCCTGTATGTATATATATTTATTGTATATATTGTATATATATATATACCCTAACACTTCCTACAGCTCAAGTGAACAGTTAAGTTATACAGAAAACCTACATCAACCAACAACAATAAAGACACCTCAATAATCCATCAGCCCAACGAACCTTTAGGTTCAACTTCTCTTTCGAACATCTCTCCCAAATCAACCTCTCTACAGTACAGCGTCCCAGGCACATCAAGCTTACATCATCAACTAAACTCACCATTTCCAGCAATTAACACCATATCAATTCAAATTCCACCAAACTTTCCTCCCCGTTACACAAATCCAACCGTAATTAACTTCAACTCACTCTTATCAAAATTCACAAAGTCTTTAGCCGACAACAACAACTACTACTATATCAATCCTATAGAAAACGACTATGATAGTACTTAACAACTAAATTAACTGCAACTCAAACGACTTCGCTGCCCAAAGGCTGGGACAAGCGGGACATTTCGGTTTCCAGGTGCCCCGTCCCCTACCACCGTCTTCCGCAACACCAACTCTGGCTTACACGAATATAACCAAGCAAACATTGAAATAAAACCTTCCACCCCATACAAAACCTATGCAGGAAAACCATCTACAAATTAATCTCTCTCCCTTCCCCCAAAACAATACCGTATTTCTACAACTTCGCATGAAACAAAGTACAGGCTTATTGCTACAAAATTACACTCAAACATATCCGCAGTTGCAATAGAAATCAACCTCAATAATAAAGTCACTGCGATATCATTATATATTTCCCCCCTTCAAGCATTCACCTCTAGCGATTTGTCAAACATCCTTTATAATATCCATACACCGATTCTGTTAACGGGCGATATTAATTGCTGGAGTACCCTATGGGGTTCCCCTGTAACCAACTCCAGAGGTATAAAATTTGAAAATTGTCTTTTAAGTGCCAAACTTGCCGTTTTAAATGTCTGAAGTTCAACACATTTCTCGATACATAAAACATGGACACATGTCGACTAGTCAGCTACCTCACCTCAATTGCTTCCTAAAACTTCATGGGAAATTTTTGAAGATTTACATTTGTGATAAAAATAGATCTTGGACGTTTATCTTTCCCAAAAAAAACCCACATGTAAATTTCAAACCGACCGTGGCACCTGGGAATTATATCAAAGTACAAAATTCAACACTTTAGACAATTACAGTCTTTCTTTCAACATAAACAAAGAAGCTGCTGCGATCACCAAAACCTTACGTGCGGCTGGCAACATAGCAATTCCTCAATCTAAAAATATCCCCCATTAGAAGATAACCCCATGGTGGTCTTCTGAGTTATCATTTTTGCGCAACAACAAACAAAATCTTTGGAAAATCTTTAAAAAAAACATCCCAACAATTCCAACCTTGTTAATTACTGTAAAGCAAATGCCTTTTTCTGCAGGAACAGTAAAATAGCAAAAAAAAAGAAAGCTTCCAAGAATTTACGTCAAACATTAACCCAAACTCTATCAGGCAATTATACCCAATTTACAATAAAAAACCTAATAACCAAATTGGGACCACTCTATAACTCATAAGATATTTGCAAATACCTTAGTAAAATCTGGTCCATCTATTCTAACCACTCCGACTTTCTATCAACCTTCCTCAACTCCAAAGTTCTAACTCTCAATACCCATCACCATGTAGAAAACCTCAGTACATCTGCAAAACGTATAGAAAAACAGATAAGCTCGATTGAAATGGAAAGCTGCTTAGCCACTCTGAAAGGTGAAACCCCAGGGTATGACCGCATCTCATGGCCAAAGTTAAAAAATGCACCATATCTACACACAGAGAGAATATTGCTCTTATATAACAGTATCTTTGATAAAGGCAATATACAGCAGACGTTTAAAGTACAGTACGCCAGTACAATACCAATCCTTAAGCCTTCTATGATCCTACAGGATACAGACTAATTTCCATGCTTCCTTGTACTAGCAAACGGAAATAAACGGCTTTTATAGTTTATTGAAAAAAAATAATTATCTAAATATAAACCAAATTGACGTAGTACCACTATATCACTATATTATCTCTGCGCTTTCATGCAAAAATCATGTCTCCGTACTTTCCCTTGATTTTGCAAAGGGATTCGATAGGATCGGCATTCATGTTATTCTAATTCAGCTCACACAATGGAAGATTGGCCCTAAAATGATTTCATTCATTAAATCTTTTCTTTCTAATAGGCAATTTAGAGTAAAAGCAAAAAACTTTTATTCAAGTATATACAAACTATTTAACGGGGTTCCCCAAGGTTCACCCCTTTCAGTTACCTTATTCAAAATCGCCTACAACGACATAAGTGATATTATAGTCAAATACAAAAAAATAGACCATTGCCTATACGCGGATGATTTGATTATATTATCAAAATTCAACAACAATTGCACGAGTGACTTCTTCCATAACATTTTAGCCGATCTAAATCATTGGTGCTTCCAATCGGGGTTTTATTTATTTATTTTTTTTATTTATTATTTTATTATTTTACCACTCTGCAATTGGGACTAGCTTGAAAGCGTTTGCAACCACACCAACAAAGAATATCCTCACTGAAGCATGACTCCCATCCATAGACCATCGCAGAGATCTTATAACGGCACCACTCGTACCAAAGATATGTATGTCTTACAAATCTCCAATAATCGAAGATGCCAAAAAAATCGTACACCGTATAAAAACACCAAAATCCGCCTCTGTCATCTACAGCGTCCTTCTCCAAATTTGGAGAATAAGATGGGTGGGGAAGCAATTCGTAGCCGAATTCATTCAATTTTGCCATCGTTTTCATCGACTTGTGACACGGTGCATTGTCTTGATGAAACAGCACTTTCTTTTTCTTCAAATGTGGCCGTTTTTCTGCGATTTCGGCCTTCAAACGCAACAACAACGCAATGTAATAGTCGCTATCTCTCTTTTGGAGATAGTCGATGAAAATTATTCCATGTATATCCCAAAATACGGATGCCATAACTTTGCCAGCAGACTGTTAAGTTGTTGGTCGTTTTGGGCGAGGTTCGTCGCCTGCTCGCCACTCAGCTGACAGCTGACTTGACTCTGGTGTGAAGTGATGGAGTCAAGTTTCATCCATTGTCACATACCGACGCAAAGATTCGGCTTTATTGCGGTTGAACAGCTTTAAACACTCCTCTGAATCATCAACACGTTGTTGTTTTTGGTCGACTGTCAGCAAACGCGGCACCCTATTTGAACAGAGCTTTCGCATGTCCAAATATTCGTGTATGATATATCTAACACGCTTCTTTTGATATCTTCAGAGCCTCAGCTATCTCGATCAATTTCACTTTACGGTCATTCATAATCATTTTGTGGGCTTTTTTGATGTCATCTGAAACAGCCTCTTTTGGACGTCCACTGCGTGCATCATCTTCGGTGCTTGTATGACCACTTTTAAATTTTTCAATCCACTTGCGAATGGTTCGTTCGGATGCCATTTTTTTGCATCGGCTGCATAAATCAACACACGAAATTAATTTGAATCAATTTTATTTTTTTTCACAATAACAAAAATTGCTTCACTCACAACGCTATATCTCGAAAACTAATCGTCCGACAGCTGTCAAATTTGTACACGTAACTTTTGGTATCTTGTGGTGTCCTGTCTTAGAAACGGCAGCCCATGTATTAGCTTGTTGCTTTCTGATTGCAAAGGTGATGTGAACCGGAAATTCAGTAGACTCTGATTTGGCAAGTTCATGTCAAATGTGCAAGTACAATGCATTTTGGATATTAAATTATGTTACAAAAAATTCTTGTTGGGCAATAATTCCCATTGACGGGTTTCTGCTGATGTTGCTGGTGGTGGTGAAATGAGCTATGGCCTTGAGTGGTATTATTTGCAATGCAGTGGGTGATATGCTCTTTTTCTCTGGTGTGTGAGATGTCCTTAAACATATCTTATCTGCAACGATGTGGTAGTCCGAGCTTACAATCGTCGCTCACAAAGTATGGACATCTATAATACTAATGAAGTGTTTTGTGTGGGTCGTAACATGATAAATTTATCGAGCGTTTTGATGATCAGTTGACCGCTATGTCCCTTTGTGGATATTAATGTGGGAAAACAATGTGATATAGTGATGTTCAGCCCCGCAGTAAAGTAAATTAGATCAGTCCGTGCCTTGCAGGCTATACTTTCCGACTGTGCTGCGAAAAATATACTTTCTTCACCTAAGATTTTAACGTTATACTTTCGAGATTGGTCGTGTGTTTTTCGAGGTACTCATAGAAACATTCTTCGTCGTCTTTTTCCTCTGTGTGGGCTAGTTAGTTAACCCCACGCACAACCCCAACTTAAAGAGCAGGGGTCTTTTATGACCCCTTGGCGAAAGTGGCCAGATATTCCAGGGTTAGTAGCCCTTCAGGGGTATAAGAACTACCGTTGACCCATAAAGGGTTCATACACCGCCATCTCTATTTTATCCTGCTAACTAGTCTAACACGCTAAGATACAAAAATAAAGGAAAGACGCATTTAAATAAAACAGAATATTTTGACCTTAACCTGTTCTGTTTACAGTGGTATTGAAAGGGTGAGGATATCTTATTTTTATTCGTAGTAGGTAGGTCAATCTTAAGTGGTTTAACCATCCCCTCTGATCTGGCCTTAGTATATAAGTCATTCATTCGCCCAAAATTGGAGTACAATGCCCACACATAGTAAGGTGCTCCTAAAGCATCTCTGCAGTTGCTAGATAGGATAGGTGATACTAATATCAGACAGTCATTTGTTTTATTTGTTTTATCGCTGTTTCCACAACCAATGCTCCATTGAAATCGACAATGAATTTTTTACACTTTCTTCAGCAACACGAAAATATAAACATAACATTTATTAGTTACAAAAAAAACTTTAAACATAACGTCTATTAGTTACAAAAAAAAATCCTTAAACATGGAAAAAGCTAAAGCACCCCTCGTATAAAAACATATTTCTATCAAATCAAAGGGTTTGCCATAATTTTTTTTACTATAAACGTAAGAATTCTCTATTATACCGTTGTACACAGTATACTACCATTGTTCCGATTTGAGTTTTTTTTTTTTTTTTTTGTTTTGTTAAGTTGGTCCATCTGTTGTTGACATTCCCTCTAAATCTTAGCGTCATAGCTTGACATTTGCAAAAGTTATGTAGCCAAGAGTACATCTATCTCTGTGTGTGTGGCGATTTTTTACAATTTTAAAAATGGATTTAAATTTGCAAAACGAACTTGCATTAAATTTTGCGTAAAAAACGGATTTAATTGTGCGCGAACTTTGGAAATGTTGGAAGTGTTTCGACAACGATTCTTTAAAAAAAACGATTCAATCGAAGATGATGAACGCAGTGGCAGACATCGACATCGAAAACCGACGAAAACATTGATGAAGTAAAGGAAATGTTGGTCAATAACCACAAATAATCATCAAAGAGATGATTGGATGATGGACGATGGATGATGGACTTGAACATTGCCTATGGCTCCGTCCAAGACATTTTGGTTAATGATTTGGGTTTCCTTCGCGTAGCAGCAAAGATGGTGACAAAAGACCTCAATTTCATGCAAAAAAGAGACCGTGTTGACGTCGCAAAAGAGATGATTTGCGAGGCTGAATCCGATCCCACATTCATCAAAAGGATCATTACTGGAGACGAGACGTGGGTTTATGAGTACGACACGCAATCCATACATCAGTCAAGTGAATGGCGTTCACCAAATGAGCCGTGACCAAAAAAACCACGTCGTTTTCAGTCAAAAGTCTGGCCAGAAGGCCAGACAGTAAACAAACAGTATTATTTGGGCGTTATGAGACGTTTGCGTGAAGAAATTCGATGAAAGAGACTAGAATTGTGGTCAGAAAACTCATGGATTTTGCACCATGATAACGCACCGTCGCACAGTGCCATCAGTATTCGTAATTTTTTGACGAAAAATGCTACAAAAAATATAGGGTTTTCCAATAGGGAATTGACAACTTTGAATTTAATTTGTGAACGCACTCTTTCACTAATCATCAAACTATCACTGTCAATTTATTCAGTAAACATTTTCATCATGGTAAAGAACACTAACGAACAACGTCTGCAAATTATAAAAATTTTCTACAGATATTCGGAGTCGGTGACTGCAACCTTAAGAGCGTTAACTCCAATTTTCGGTCGTAATTCTCGCCCTAGTAGACAGGCAATAACAAGTTTAGTGCAAAATTTTGAGTCTACATATTCGTTGTGTGATTTTGCCGTGTCAGTGAGACAACGGGTTGGTCGAAGTGTCGAAAATATCGCTGCCGTTCAGACGTCCGTAGCAAACGATCCAAATCAGTCAATTCCACGGCGCTCTCAGGAATTGGGCATCGCTCAGACCACATTATGGCATGTTTTGCGTAAGGGTCTTGGTTTACACCCATACAAGATCAAGCTGACTCAAGAATTGAAGCCGATGGACCATTTAAAGCGACGTACGTTCTCCGATTGGGTTCTGGAGAAGATGCGCCAAGATGATGAATTTCATCGCAAAATCATCTTCAGTGACGAAGCTCATTTTTGGATCAATGGGTTCGTCAATAAGCAAAATATGTGTTATTGGTCGAATGAAAACTTACATGTGCTTCATGAATCACCACTTCAACCACAAAAAATAACTGTTTGGTTCGGTTTGCATGCCGGCGGCGTTATTGGGCCATATTTTTTCGTCGACGATAACGATCGTCACGTTCCTGTGAATGGTCAGCGTTATCGCGCCATGATCACCGATTATTTTTGGCCCGAATTGGAAGGTATGGACAATGTGGACATGTGGTTTCAGCAGGATAGTGCCACAAGCCACACCACACGCTGCAGTCGATTTATTGAAGAGTAAGTATGGTGAGCGTGTTATCTCAAGACATGGGCCAGTCGATTGGCCGCCTCGTTCGTGCGATTTAACGCCGCTTGACTATTTTCTGTGGCGCTACATTGTCATTGGTTTATGCTAACACGCCGATGACGTTGGTAGAGCTCAGAGCCAACATTAAATGCGAAATAGCTGCCGTTTCGGCCGAAATGTGTGGCCGAGTCGTTGAAAATTGGGTCCAACGAAACGACCGCTGCAAACGGTGGCCATATGAACGAAGTCGAGTTCCATTCATAAATGTTTTGATTGTACTTCAAGCCAATAATAAAGTTTTTTAAATATCTCAAACGGTTTGCCTTTTATTTAAAAAAAAAAAAAAGTTGTCAAGTCACTATTAGAAAACCCTATACAATCCAACAGCCACCGAATTCACCTGATTTGGCTCCCTGTGACTTCTTTCTTTTCAATCGAACGCGTTTCAGCAGCCTAGAAGAAGTAATGAAAAAATATTCGGAAGCACTGATGGACATACCGAAAACCGAGTATAAAAAATGTTTCGAGGGTTGGAACAAGCGCTGGCATAAGTGTGTTGCAGTCGATGGGGTCTACTTTAAAGGGGACAATATAGATTTAGATGAATAAACTTGTATTTTTAATTTTCTGAATAAAATCTGAACTTTTTGATCAAGGTAGTAAATACAATGCCAAATTTTCAATAAAACACACTGAAGGTTTAAACTTTAAAACTATTGTACCGTTTGATAAAAGTTTAAACAAAGTGACAAGAAACTGTTTTAATGAAGTTTTTAAACAAAAAAATAATTATTGATTATAAAAAAGGATTATCGAGGCATGAGATAAGCGATAAATATAAAATAAATAAATGTAATATATCGCGATTGATACGTAGGTTTGAGAAAACCGGTAATACTACCAACAAACATTCCGGGGGAAGACCTCGAAAACGAATACAAGGGATGACTCTCTAATAAAAAGATCAATTGTAAAGGCTCCATCAATTTTCTCGAAACAAAGAAAGATTTTCCCTTGCCAGTGTGTGCCAGGACGATTCGGAGAAGGGCTGTAGAATTTGGATTATTCAGCCACCGTCCAGCAAGAAAGCCCTACATTTCCGAGAAAAACCGCAATAAAAAATTAGCGTTTGCACATAAATATCTGAACTGGACAATTGCAAAATGGAAAACGGTGCTTTTCTCTAATGAATCCAAATACAATTGGATTCAAATGGCTTTACCGGGATAAGGACACCGGAAGGAAAAATAATAAATATTGGATAGCATCAGTCGAATTCGGTAGAGCAAATGTGCTTGTCTGGGGATGCCTCTCTGGTTGGGGAATAGGGCCAATATACAGAATAAATGGTATCTTGGATCGTTTTCAATGTTTGGACATCTTCAAAACAGTTACGTTGCCTTACGCCAAAAAAAAAAAAAAAAAAAAAACATTTAAAGTAGAGGTTCCAACAAGAAAAAGATCCAAAACATACAAGCAAAGTTGTCGAATTTGGTTTGATGTCACTAAAATCGAGGTACTAGATTGGCCTGCGCAGTCTCCTGATCCTAACCCAATAGAGGACTTGTGGAAGATTGTCAATAGGCAAATTCACCGCTACCAGTGGGTTAGCTGTACACGGCAGACAAAGCGTGCCTATGAGTGTAATAGACAACCTAATTAACTCTATGCCAAGGAGATGTATGGCTGTCATATAGGCGAAAGTATTCGCAACAAAATATTAATTTTATCGTATGTTTTTTGTATTGCTACTTAGGGGGTTTTTTTGTCCCGGTTATTTTGGACTTTTATGCTTAATGAATTTTTTATTTTTGTAACTAATAATGAACGTCATAGGATATTAAAAACGAGTGACTAGTCATGTTTGACTACCGCGGATTTTTAAAAAGTAGATTGAACTACTAGGTGGAGTGAAAAGTAACCTCCCTTTACCGCCAGAATGCGCTACTACTGCAAAAATGTTAGTGTGCCTTGAAGTCCGTTCATATTTATTCAGACATGCGATACTTTCTTTAGTTTTGATTTGACAGCTGATTGTTTTTGACGTGTTTGGCATCATGTTGAGTATGGACAAAAACGATTTTCGTTCTCTCATAAAACATTATTTTTTGAGAGGCAAAACGGCGAAGGAAACAAAAAAAAAAATTCGATAAATATTATGGGGCTAATGCTTCGTCAGAATACACCGTCAAATATTGGTTTCGAGAGTTTCGTGGTGGCCGCACCTCCACGACCGATCAAGTCCGCAGCGGCAGGCCCTCCGATGCGGTTACAGAGGACAATGTCAAAAAAATACATGAAATGGTGTTGGCTGGCCGAAGAGTGAAGGTGCGCGAGCTAGCAGATACCACAAAGATTAGGTATATTATATATGGCACACGCCATATTTTGGGCAATATTCTGCATATGGAAAGGGTATCCTGCCGCTGACCAAAAACACGAACGCGAGAGTACTTCGAAAGAGTATTTGGACTTGCTGATGCGAAATCGGGCGGACTTTTGGCGTCGATTGGTATATGTTAAACACCAGAGAACAGAATTAGTGCCCGCCAATGGACTGAAGCCGGCACGAGTGCTCCGAAGCGGCCGAGGGTGGCTCGATGGGTCCGAAAGGTTATGGCGTCGGTTTTCTAGGATTGTCATGGCATACTCTTCGTGGACTACCTCGAAAAAGGAAAAACCATCAACAGCGAGTATTACTGTGCATTATTGGAGCTATTGAAGGCCTCATGAAGCGCAGAAAAATTTTGTTTTTTTTTTTTAAGACAATGCACAATCGCACAGGAGCATCGCAACTACGGCTAAAATCAATGACTTACGGCTCCAATTGCTGTCGCATCCACCGTATTCCCCCGATTTGGCTCCCTTGGACTATTATCTCTTCCTAAACCTCAAAAGATGGCTCATCCTCGCTCGCGCGAGGAAATCATCGACATCACGGAGGAGTATTTTGCAGACCTTCCGGAAAATTACTTTTCGGACGAGATCAAAAAATTGGAAAATATGTATATCAAACTAAAAGAGGACTATATTGAATAAAATAAAAAAAACATTTAAAAACATTTTTTTTTTTCATTCCCAAGGAATTCACCCCACTTAGTATGCACACGGATTACTAAGTTTCAATCCTTTCAAATTACAAAAAATTGCAAATACGTAAATTGTCCGTGGTTTAAATGGTTAGACTTTTAAATCGAAAGGTAATCGAAAGTAAAAAAAAAAATCAAGTAAGACGAGTAGTTGACTAGAAATCAACAACAAGCCACCTTCCACTAAAAATTAAGTCTCCCGTTTGAATGTTGGATGTCACCCATGAAACTAAATTAACCATTTCCTAAAAAAAACTTAAGACATGTTGAGGCATTATAAGTGTATTCATACCCACTTGAGTGTTAAGTTCTTCTTTTTGACTATCCCGCATCTAATCGCGTGATCCAAAAAATATGATATGCTTTTTCACCTAAATCTAAATCATTTTATTTATTTATTTCATAGGTGCATACACATTAAGTTAAATAAATATCTTTTAAATTTCTAGTTACATTTTTAATACTCCTACTGAATATACGAACGAATAAAACAGCAAGACTAAATTATGTATTATAATAGAAATTATATAGTTACATGCGTACGAAAGAAGAAAAGACAGAATTTAATAATGAAGAAAAATCATAACATAACATAATCATTAACAAAATCAAATTCAAACATGCCGAGAGAAAGCAAAGGAAAAGATACATACATTTACAAAAATAGGGTTGATTAAAAATGTTTTAAGTTTCAAACGAAACCGCCTGGTGCCACCACCTCTTGTGGTAAGGAGTTACATGAGCGGATGGAGTGGATGAAAAACTGTCGCAGAGGTACAAGATACGAAAATCGGGAATGACTTATTTAGTGTAATCTGTTTGAGGAGGTAAAATGGAACTTGTTAAAGAGATAGCTAAGGCAGTTTAGTTTGAATCACAATAGAGAGTAAAGTAAAATTATTGTAACCGAAAAAGTGATCAAGTGACATATTATAGAGTGATTTTGAAAATATAGAGATCCTATCGATTTGTCGATAACGGTTGAAAACATAATACCCAGTATTTTTAAATGCAATGTTAAGCTTTTTTTGTTTTTTGTATTGCATTTACAGAAAAGTTCGCAGCTTTAACTAAGAATATATCAGCGTTTTTAAAAAGACCTAACATTCTATACACATTGCCAACGGCTGTGTTAAAATACTTTAAATAATTTAAAATAATAAAAAATTTTTTTCACTTTTGTTTGCTCACAATATTTCATCAGTATCTGGCGAACTACCCATAGACTCTCAATCTAATTCTTCTCTCTACAGTAAATAAAATATTGCTCGAATAATGTTGTTGACGACTAACAAAAACAAATAGTATATTTATTTACTTATTTAAACACAGGCTTCAAATGAAACTTTCCTCTGTGTACCAATTTATTTTATATTTTAATTAAATAGAGATCCAACCCATCGTCTTCAGTGTCACTAAAAATATATAAAAATTAGAAAAATATGTAATTGCATGTTCGTATTAGTTTATTTTTTTTTTATTTTTATTATTTTTTTTTTTATTATTTTTTTTTATATATATAAACTTCAACTCTTTTCGAACGTGAGCTTAATGGCTTTCGTACGTCAATACCACTTGTTCACCGAGGTAACGAGTAGTTTCATCAAGTGTGCGGTAATTTGTCCCCAGATTGACTATTCGAAATTTGGTCTCTGATCCGTGGTCGAGTCCACTTGACGTACGAAAATGAAGTTTCTACCATTAGTGTTAAAAGAACAATTTCCGTTAACATTGGTCAGGGTATAAAAAAGTACGCTTTTTCATAGATCTTCCATAAATGATGTCAATATTGGATATAGACCCCCTTACAAACAATTTTTTTTTGTTCTTACAATATACCCAAAAATCATTTCCAAAATTATCATTGACGCATTACGAGACACCCCTTAACCCCTTAAACCTCTTTTGTTTTCAAGATATTTTTGACTTGCTAATGGACTAAATGTATCTTTTTTCAAGAGCAACCATCTTTATTAACCTTAGTTTGTAACAATCAATGTACATTCGTACCTTTGATATAATAATAACAGGTGTTTTATGTTGTATTATGTCGATATAATACTGTATTTTGTCTGATTAACTTTATTATCTACAAATCTTAATTTTGTTTTGGAAATATTTGTTGCTTTAATGTATTTTTTAAATAACTCTCTATTCTATCTAAAATTGTCTTATACTAGTTCTTACGATTGGATTGAATGATTCTACCGATTTAAGATTAAGTTGAAATTTATTTCTCATAATTTTAACACAAAAATTATAGAAATTTTATATTTTTGAAAGAAAAATGGGGTAAATTCAATTAATAGTAAACAAGTTATTTAAAGTAATCATTGAAGGGAATAGTAAAGACTTAAAAAAATTTATGGAGAATAGTAAGGTCAATGTGGGTTGGTATAGATATCCTGTTTATTAATACATATCGGTGAGGAAATGTTACAATTGTTGCAATTTTAACAATATCGCTAATAAATGAAATAATAAAATTGTGTGTGCAGAGAATCACGATACTAGGAACTGTAATAGCTCAAATATAAGGGGTCATTTTTGTTCAGTATCGTTTGACACGAAACCACTATTGCCAATACCATTCGCAAATTTGAGTCCCAGCTTGTTGTAAGATACTCGACCGGTTAGACCACATCCAGCTGAGAGCTGTACGCGAAGACCGTGACGAATCGATTCGTCGTCATTCTCAACAGCTTGGCTTGGCGTATTCGACAACTTGACATATTGGCCTAAAAGCGTACAAATTCAATTTGTGCAAGAATTGAAGCCATGCGACTTGAATTTGCGTCATATTTTCAGTGAATGGGCTCTGGAAAAACTCAATGAAAATCCTGTGTTTTTTAATAAAGTTAAATAAACAAAATTGCCGTATTTGGGCTGATGAGCAACCCGAAGAGTACCAAGAGCTACCATTACATCCATTAAAAACAACGGTATGGTGTGGTTTATGGCCTCATGCAATCATTGGTCCTTAAAATTAATGCTGATGCGTAAAAGCTGTATGTCCCAAACGTAGTTTAGAAATGTGGTGTTTGAAAACTTGGATGTAGTGTTACGGTAGAGCGGATGGGGGGAGCCTCTGGGATTTATAGAGGCGTAATGATGGTAGTTACGCCAATCAGCTTTTAATTCAGCTTGGAGTGACTTTGTTAACCGCAAAATGTCGGGTTCAGTCAAAGTGGTATACTGGGGCACGGTGAGAGAGACCAGCTTTAAGGTCAGCAAGTTCATTGCCTTTTATGCCGACTCGGAATCCACATCTAATTAAACAATTTCTTATATTAGAGATTAACGCTGTATCCTAGTTGGGGTTCCTTATTGCATTAATCACTGACAAGCTATCCGAGCAGATGATATGCTTACTACATCTTTTAGGCATAACGTTGCAGCTTTGAGGATGGCTAAGGCTTCTGCAGTAAAGATAGATGCATGTGATGAAAGTAGGCCTCTGATAACCAATGAGTCGTTTTCCTCGCAGACCACGAAAGATGTTCAGTCAGTGGTTTTGAAACCAGTAAAGAATAGAACCCATTTATCCGCTTTGAGCATTGTAGCAGAAACGATGCTCGAAATACCCTTTGATGTGTTGGTTTTGTCATACTGTGTCAGGTCTAAGAGAAATGACTCAGGGTTGATGCTCCAGGGTGGAGATAGAGAGACATCTTTGTTGGTTATCTTCTGAGGCAGATCTATGTGTTTGGCAACAAGGAGAGCTTGTGCTATGGCTGATGTTCTTTGATGAAGCGAAGTCCTTGGCTATTATCGAATGTTTTGCGCATACAAGCTTAACAAAAAGTTTGGTAAGAGAGGTTTTAATTCGCTCTTCTACTGTGGGAAGCCTAGCTTTAACTAACGCGTTGATACTTCTGCGGGCCGCTTGGTATGGAGGTTTGATTGAGTTGATTGTTGATTTCGGTGAGTTGCCGTAGATGAATAAGCTATAGTCGATTTTACTTAGCACTAATGATCTGCTTATGTTACGTAATGTGTTAATGTGAGTGTTAAATTTTTTACTCACAAGATAGCTGATAATATTTTCTCTAGCAGCTAGGCTCTTTTAAAGTTCTGCACAATGCGATTTCCAATTATATTTGCTATTTAAAACTATTCCTAGAATACTTAAGCTATTTACTTCTTTTATGACACTATTCTTAATTTCAAGTGATAAGCTACAACACGCTTTCTTTCGACAAATATGCAATGTTTGTCTAAAGAGAGCCTTGCTCCAGAAAATGACAAAAAATCGTCAACTCGTCAAAATCAAATGTTTTTTTTTTTTTTTTTTTTTTTTTTTTTTTTTTTTTTTTTTTTTTTTTTTTGTTATTTAAGTCATTGTGTCTACAAAGGACAAATATATCATCCGGATAAACACAGTGATCTAATAGCTTATGTTTAGCAAATCTGACTGAAAGATCGTCAAAGGCGATCATGAATAGCACCACTGAGAGTGGGGATCCCTGAGAGGGATACTATTGAAAAGTGGAAAAGTGCGGGAATAGCAATTGTTAGCTTTTACGCAAATTTTCTGTTGATCAAAAAGGATCTCACATAATTAAAAATGTTGGAGCCTGAATTGAATAACTCAACCTTTACATGAGACATATTTTAATATCATAACATGCGTTTTCTTTATTTATTTTAAAGTCAAAATAAATCAGTTAATTTGAAAATAATTATAATTCAAAGATAACTTGTTTAATAAGTATTTCATTTTCAAAACTTATTTGTATTATTTTTTAAATAAAGTTAATTCAAAAAAGACAATAAATTCAAACTATTTTACTTCAGTGAATGATTTTAAATTTGATTTGATAACATACTTCAAAATTGTATTTTTAATTGAAATTGAAATTAAGTTAATTTGGATTAAAAGCTGTTTGTTTTCTGATTCGCTTAGGGAGATTGTCAGTCATTGTTTGTCTTGTACCTGATGCTGATTCTATTGTCGGATTTGTGTTGTGGTCTGTGATGTGTGGAGTTGTTGCACTCAAAGTTCTTTGGTTTCGTGAATTGATGTTGCTTGTAATTGCATCATCCCTGCTCCTTTCAATAATTGTGTTTTGATTGGTTGTACCGGTTTCACTATCAATACCATTTGCATTAGAAATATAGCCTTTCTGTGGAGAGTTAGAAGAATTATTATGAGAATTGGAATTATTATTATTAGTGTCCTGATATTCGAGAGCAGAATGGTACTGTACACTAAAACCTTCGTCGGTTAAGTGCGGTTTTATACTATATGTTGACGATTTCGAATATATGTTCTTCCATTAACTTCTACTGGAAATGATCTGGGAGAAACTTGGTTTTGAGTAATTCCTTCAGTATACTAGGTGGGCTGAAAAGTAACCTCCTTGGAAATGAAAAAAATTTTTGTTTTTAAATGTTTTTTTATTTTATTCAATGTAGTCCCATTTTAGTTTGATACACTTATTCCAGCGATTTTCCAACTTCTTGATCCCGTCCGAAAAGTAATTTTGCGGAAGGTCTGCAAAATACTCCTCCGTGGCGTTGATGATTTCCTCGCGTGAGCTGAATTTTTTATTGATGAGCCATCTTTTGAGGTTAGGAAAGAGATAATAGTCCGAGGGAGCCAAACCGGGCGAATACGGTAGATGTGACAGCAATTGGAGCCGTAAGTCATATATTTTAGCAGTGGTTGCGATGCTCTAGTGGGCCAGTGCATTGTCTTGCAAAACCGTTTTGCAGCGATTTCGCTCCAATAATGCACAGTAATTCATCGTGTTTTTGGTCAAGAGTGAGTATGCGCGGCACCCAGCGGCGGGTTAACTTGTTCATATGCAAAATATTGCCCAAAGTATGGCGTGTGCGCTCAGTAATAATCTTTGTGGTATCTGCTAGCTCGCGCACCTTCACTTTCCAGTCAGCCAACACCATTTCATGTATATTTTTGACATTGTCTTCTGTAAACGCATCGGAGGGCCTGCCGCTTTGGACTTGATCTATAGTGGAATTGCGGCCACCACGAAACCCTCGAAACCAATATTTGACGGTGTAATCTGACGGAGCATTAACCCCATAATATTTATTGAATTTTTCTTTTGTTTCCTTCGCCGTTTTGCCTCTCAAAAAATAATGTTTTATGAGAGAACGAAAATCGTTTTTGTCCATACTCAACATGATGCCAAACACGTCAAAAACAATCAGCTGTCAAAACAAAACTAAAGACAGTATCGCACTGAAATTTGGCATGTCTGTCTAAATATGAACGGACTTCAAGGCACCATAACCTTTTTTGCAGTAGCAGCGCATTCTGGTGGTCAAGGAAGTTACTTTTCACTCCACCTAGTAGTTTTGATCATCAGGATTCATTTTTACGGCAACACCTTTGTCTTCGTGCAGCTGGACTTCTGGTTTTGCATTTCTGTCATAATATTTCTTACTTGTAGCTCGGCGTTGATTGATTTGTTCTTTTACATTTGGAGGTAAAGATGTGCGAAGAGATCTTGACATCATTCTTTGAGTTGGAGAGTATCCTACTGAGTATGGAGCATTCCGATATTCTAGCAGTGCTTTCCAGAAACACTGGTTCGACTCTTCACATTTCGTAATATGGCGTTTGACAATTTTCATAGTAGCTTCTGCTTTCCCATTGCCACGTGAGTTGTATGGTGACGAATTTATATGGCTGAAATTGAACTCATTAGAAAAATCCAGAAAAAGTTATGGGATACCATAATATGCAAAGTTCGTTTTGCAAGCGAGAATAACATCTTTGGCCGTGGTAGACCTCAAAAAGTTGACTTCAAAAAAATTTAAGTAGTGACAAACAGTAACGAGAATATTTCTTTTTCTAGTTCATTGATATTCTTTGAAATGGAAATTCAGGAACTTCATGGGTCATCATTGGGAGTTTTTTTTAGAGCACTGGAGTTTAATACACATGTTGTACGAAGTTGTATTGAATTTTTGATGTCACTTCTTATTCCAGGCCAAAAAACAGTCTGTCTCGATTTCTCTATACAAGATTGTATTCCAGTATGGCCGTAGTGTAGAAGCTCGATATATTTTCCCTAAGACTTTTAGGAATGACAAAACAATCACTCTTCATTAAGATTCCATACTGTACTGACAGTTCATTTTTTCCCGATTCATATGCATATACTCGTTTTTTCATCTATCTGTCTGCTCGTCCATCCGTTACATACTTCTCTTATTACATTTTGTAGTGTCATCCATTTTTGTTGCTTTTTTTAGTTCAGTCATCATAATGTTCTTTGTTTATAGGTTCTATTGATTCACTTTGTCGCAGAAAGTGTGCTATTTTTAAATCTTTTTCGTTTTCGTTTACAATTTGGAGTTTGTTTTGGCTGGTAGTCGCGAGAGTAAATCAGGAATGAAAACCTGCTTTCCAGAGACATAATTTATTTTAATATCATATTTTTTGCAGTTTTAGTGTCAGTCTCTGTATGCGTTTCGTGCACTTGTGTATTGGTTTGTTAAAAACCTCTCTTAGTAATATGTGGTCCGTTTGAATTTGTATGTTTTCTCGCCCACTTATGAATTAGACAAATCTCAAGCAAGCATATGTAATGGCCAGCAATTGTAATTCACATTGTGGGTAATTTTTTTCAGTTGGCGTTAGTGACTTGCTGGCAAACATAACTGGCCTTAGAGATTAATGTTTTAATGTTGTTGATTATTCAAATATTTTTGTCTTAACGATGTCACGTAAGTCTTCTGTCATTTTGGTGAGGTTTAGAAGAAATTTACTTAGGTAGGTTACCATTCCCAAAAAAGTATGTGTTTCTTTTACGTTTGAAGGCTTACGCATGTAGAAAATCGCATCAATTTTCATCTCATCCGGTTTCACGCCATTTGTTGTAAAAATATGACCAAAAAATTTCGCTTCCTTCAATGTTTGAAAGGTTTCTTTCAAAGTTTCGAAGTTTTCTATTGTCTTCAAGAGCTGTTGCACAAGTTTCGCACACTCCATATACTAGAATATCATCTGCAATTGCTTCGACTCCTTCTAGGCCCTTTACAATTTTATTTTGTTTTTGTTGTTATATGAGGGCGGTCCCAGAAGTACCTGACCAAGACATGGCAGTGGTTGTTTGAAAATATCACTGTATTAGTACGCAGTCTATAAAGCATCTGCAGGCAAGGTCATGGCGTCGATTTTTTGGGATGCGCGTGGGATAATTTTCATTGACTATCTTGAAAAAAGAAAAACTATCAACGGCCAGTATTATGCGAACTTATTGCAACGTTTGAGCAAAGAAATCAATCAAGAACGGCCGCATTTGGCTAAGAAGAAAGTGTTGTTTCATCAAAACAATGCACCAGCTCACAAATCCTTTATTGCAATAGCCAAAACTAATGAATTAAAGTTCGAATTGCTACCTCATGCACCCTATTCGCCAGATTTAGCCCCCTCGGAATATTTTTTGTTCTCAAACTTGAAAAAATGGCTCAGTGGTCAAAGATTTTCCAACGATGAAGAAGTGATGTCGGCAGTTAATAGCTGTTTTGAGGAGCTTATAAAAAGGGTATCGAACTTTTTTAACATCGCTGGGAAAAGTGTATAGAGCTGAAAGGCGATTATATTGAAAAATAAATAAATTTTTTTCCAAAATTTTTGTGTTTTCTTTGTTGAGTCGGGTACTTCAGGGACCGCCATCGTATTTCTGCAGATGCACTTATACCAAACGGTAGAACTCTAAATCTATAGCGTCCATGAGGACTCCAGAAACTAGTTATGTCCATACTGTCTTCATGTAATAGTATCTGCCAGTAGCCATTTTTTGCATCTAGAATACTAAAAAAATTTGCATTTGCCATCTCTGGAAGAACCTCCTCTATAGTCGTCATTTGATATTTTGGTCTCTTAATAGCTTTGTTAAACATATTCTTAAGATTAGAAATCCACTCAGTGCGGTGGGTAATCTTTTCTATAATTCCCCTAGACTCTAGTTGATCTAATTCTGTCTTAAGCTATAGATATTCGTCTTGGATTTTCCTGTACTCGATCTATTTCAAAGCTTACTTTGTAAGACATTCTTCCATCTTCCTCATATAAACATTCAAATTCAGATATTATATCTTCAAGTGAGTTGTTTTTACTTAGTGTAATTGATCTTACGTCTGCGGTTACTGAAAATAATCCAACAGCCTGGCAAACATTTGCAGAAAGAATGGGGTCCAAGTGGCCGTCAACAATGTGAAAAGCCACTCTAAACTCCTTTTCATTCTTTTTACATTTTATAACAGTTTCTGCAATAGGTCAGATCGACTTGCAACCAAATGGTTTCAATTTTATATTTGAGCTAAAATATTTTGGATTGCTCACAATTCTTTTGAGGTTATGTTCCCAATTACGCAGCACGATGCCCCAGTGTCACAGTATGCCAGCAATTTTTCAAATTTTCCATCCGCATTTTGTATGCTGATGTTACCCTTTACCACAGCCTCAGCCGCCGCAGTATTGTTTATTTTTTTCATTTGCATATCATGAGCTTTATACTTTTTCCAATGTCATTTGCCTTTAACAGCGACAATTCCTCGTCTTCTTTTCTCATCAGCTCGTCTCTAATTTTTTCATCCCGCAAACCAAAAATAAACTGATTACAAGCAAGCTTGTTCTCCAAATTGAGAATTTGCATGACTTTACTGTTATCAATAACCGACTAACATAAGAATCAAGGCACTCACTTTCTTCTTGGGATATGTGGTAGAATACCAGGCAGCTGTAACGTGATGTTGTCGATGGTGTAAATTTGGTTTCCACTGCATTTGAAATGTTTTCCACCATCCCTTTTTTTTCTCGCGTACATCTATCAAGAATTTTATTATATAGGCGAAGTCCATCATCATTAAGAGCTGATTCCAGGTGAGCTCTTTGCACTTCATGTGGTTTAGTTGAAAGCGATTCGATTATCGAGTAGTTCTTCCATTGCTGCTTAAAAAGTTTGGTTTTTTCCTTGTTTAAAATGTCACCAAACTTTATTCTCCACGATAATTTTATGATGCCATTGAAAAAAATTGGATTTAACTGTGAATGACTTTTATTATCATGAGTAGTACTTCATATTGATTATATATATTAAGAGTTTACTCAAACCTTTACATGAGACATATTTTAATATCATAACAGAGCCAACTCCGAATTCTTTCAATTTATTAAGCACTAGGTGGATACCTACTCTGTCGAAGGCCTTCTCGAAGTCTAAAGAAAAAACAGTTACATGATTGCGGGCGGAAAGAGCGTTGGATATACATATAAAAGTCCTTTGCTGTGCAGGGGATATGCGAGATCGAGCGGTAACTTTCCACGCTATTCAAGTTTTTCTTTGGCTTGGGAAAGGGCAGAATTGATGCTTGTTTCCAATTATGTGGGATTATACTTGTCCCACGCATGTTGTTATACAGGCAAATCAACCTACATTGGGTATGATATACAGTCTCCGCTTGGTGTTTTCCCCTTAAGTTTTCTTAAATTGCATTCAAGTTCTAGTATAGTAATTTGGGCTTCAATGTGTTTTGGTGACCCTGTGATAGTGCTAAGGTAAGATAGAGGAGAGGAGGCTAAGGAAGTAACTTTTTGCGACTTGAAGTTTGTGGGGAAAAATTAATCTGTAGAAAGAACTTATATTTGCCCTTCAGGTGTTGAAAGGGAACTGATGACGTGTGGGGGAGAGTTGCTTGTTAGGGTACAAATGGTTTCCAGATTTGAGCAGGCGACGATTTTGGGTTAAACATTATGCTTTAATTTCTTTTATTTCTTTGTAAAATTTTGCGTTGGCTTTTTGAAGAAAATTAAATTGATTTTAGTGGGGTGCTTTTTAAAATACTTCCACGCTAAGAGTTTATCTTGCCAAGGTGAAGCTAAAAGAGTACACTACCATGGTACGGTACGTTTTCTTGCACAATAAGTACTTTGTGGTATGGATTTATTTGCAGCGGTCCTTATGGCCTTGTGTAATACTGCAGCCCCTTTATAGCTTTGTCTGACAAGAAGTCTATTATGTGCTTGTTATACCAAGCCCAGTTAGCCAGGTTGGTGTTAAATTTAAGATTTACAGGTGTTTTGGAGTAAACCGGACCAAGAGCAATAGAGAAAATAATAGAAAAATGGTCGCTTATTACAGAGATCATCCAAAATTTCCCAAGAAGTCTTTGGAAAAAGTTCAGGAGAGCAGCAGGTAACGTCAATATGGCTTAAAATGTTGTGGAGAAGTGCGTAGGAGAACCGTCGTTTAGTATTACTAGCCTTGAATCAGTAAAAATTTTTTCTAATACACTTCCCCTTGCGTTTGTCCTGTCAGAACTCCATAATCCACGCCAGGCGTTAACAGCTCCTACCAAAAGAATTAGTGCTCGGATTTGGTGAAGTATGTTTTCTACGTCCAGTTTCGAAAATGGTTGATTAGGTAGTATCTATATTGAGAGGACAGTAAATTTAATTTTGAGAGCAATATCGACAGCGAGGGTTAAGAGGATAGAATTGATAGGGACTTTATAGTGAGTGAGGAATACTTTTTTTCTAGTGGGACACGAAACCTTGGTTTGACGTATTGTTATTAACAAAGTTATAACATCACAGGTTGTTCTGTGATAGATTTCGTAATTGGATGGATGAGTTAAATATTGAAACCCATAACTTGTTACTGGTTGGTGACTTTAATATTGACTGAATAACCAGTGCTTCATCTATATTAATAGACTATATTGTAACAAACAATTGTCAACCCAAAATCAACGTTTTTAACGATTTCGACCCATGTTATAAAAATCTGAGTACTTCTACTCCTTTTTCTCTCTCTCCCTCTCTAACTTTCTTCAACTGAGTTTACTTCTCCTCTGGTTTACTGAAGACGAAAATCAAGTGGCACTTTCCGCAGTAATGACGATCCTCGTGGGCAGCCATGAAGACACCAGCACCGCAGCTATCACCGGGATATTCACGTCACAGACGGTGAATTTTACCATTCTCATCGACCTTATAGTATGTAAGTATGAAAGCAGAACCCTGTAATAATATGAGTATTACGGATGATGGAACAATTCTTATTGATTTATCCGTGAATAAAAATGTTATTAACACAATGATTAAGATACCAGTGTTTAGATATAAAAAAAAATCCTTTCGTGCTCTTGACAATAGGTAAAATTAACTATAATACAAATTTAAACAACGTAGCCTTACGTAGGCTTACGTATTTGAATAAGAACTGTTGAGCGTAGTGAATAAGTTTGTGTCAGAAAAAGTAGTGAAATTAGGTAACATAAAGTGGTTTAATAATAACTTAAGAATAATGAAAAATGAAAAGATACGGTCGTTTATCAGAGCGCAATTGACAAATATAAATTTGTTTAAATAATTTTATTTATAAGGACAACGCAATAGTGCCCGAAAAGTGTAATACATTTTTTGTAGACAGTGTTAAAGTATAAATAGTTCAATTTCATTCGTCCCCTTTTGTAACAAAGTTATAATAGAACTAAGTGACATACGAAATATCTTATTTAGAATTTCGACGGTCATCGTCTAACCTCAGAGCCAATAGCATCGCCGGCAGTACTTTTTTCCGTTGCTAATAGCGCACACCGGTACAAATCCCCGTTATAGTTATTGCTTGCCTTTTCTTTCATTTTTTTATTTCTTTTTTATTTTTTACACGCGATTTTACTTTATCACGTTTTAATATGGCCCTCAGACCGCAGAGGATGGGGAATCGTTTCAGGGATCTCGACGAAGATCACTATACAATTACCTGACCTACCTACGAAAACAAATTACAAAAATTCCAGATTTGTTCTTAGCTCCCCAAAAAATATAGGATTCCCTATCACCTCTCTCAGTCCGTTTTTGATAAAAAAAAATCGATAGACTGTATCAGTAAAGAATATAAAAATATATCCCAACTACCTCCTGATCTTGGTCAAGTCACGAAAAATTGCTGACATTTTCTTAAAAGTTAACAATCTTGCTAGTGTGTGTCCGGTTGCAGTGAAACTCCATGAAAGTTCACGAAAAACGACAATAGTAAGCAAAGTTCTACGGGTTTGATGTTATTCACTTTCAACTTTTTTCAAACACCCAAATCGATCGAAATTGGCTTTTAGACCACCAAAGTCACGGAATATATTCCAAACCCTATGCGCTGCCGTAATTTTCAATTTCTTGGGCACACTACCAAATGCTGTAAAGGTAGCACAAAGTGCGAAACATGCAATCTACCACCTCACAGCCCAGTAGACTGCATCCGCGTCATGTGCGCAAACTGTTCTCTGCCTCATCATCATCATCGAGAATATGTCCCAGATGTAAACAAGAAAAGAAGATAATAACTATAAAAACCACTAAAAAATGTACTATGGCTGAAACCAAACGCATTTACAATCAACAAAATCCGTCTCAAGCACCAACCATTTCGGAAACATTCGCTAATAAACTCAAGTCTAGTAACCAAAATCCCTCAGTCTCAACCAACACACCCTCAGTCTCAGCCAACACACCCTCAGTCTCAGCCAACACACCCTCAGTCTCAGCCAACACACCTTCAGTCTCAACCAACAAACCCTCAGTCTAAACTAGTAAAAGAATTGACAACCACAAATTCAAAGAAAACTCATACTCTCACTCATACTCACACCGCAACCCAACTAACCACACCAACAATCACCACCCACACCACCCTAGACTCAAACCTACTCAATCAATCTCAAATTCACTCATACTCTCATACTCAACTTCAAACACCAAAAATTACGCAACACCACACTCTTAATCACACTTATCAAAAGTAACTCAAGCACTTCTTAATAATAAGGATTACTACGTAAACCCTTCAGAAGTAGACGATGACAACTTATAATAATAGATTTGATGCCGCGAACTCCGATTCTGTTGTTCGTGGGTTGAATAATTCGGGGTCCCAACGAAGCTTGGATGCTCTCGGAAGCCGGAGTCCCAACCTAATATACACCCATCTAACTTACCCAACCCAAAACTAAAACGATATAACACCAATTCAAAAATAAAAGTCCTGCAATGGAACATGAAGACCTCCAAGAGACACACTGCCCGCACCTCCTTACACCCAACATACCTAAAAGCTATAAAGACTACTTCTGTAATTTATATCTTGGCAGACCAAGTATTTTCCAGGTCTGATTTGGAAACCATTTTCAACCAGATACATACCCCTTTACTAATTGTCGATTACGTCAACTCCTAGAGCGTTCTATGGGGCTCCTCTACTACCAGCCCCAGAGGGGCTATACTGGAAAGCTTTTTAAACGACTCTAATCTTTTAATTCTTAATGACGGCTCCCCAACCCATTTTTCAAACCTTCACACATGTAGGTTTGACATGCTGCTCACCCGAAATGTACACGAGGACTTCTTGGGAAATTTTAGATGATCTCTATAACAGCGAGTCGCTGCCAATAACCCGATCCCTCAAAGTATCCCTAACCCTTATCAGCGTACTGTTCCCTGGTGGAATCCAGAGTTGAGAGCTCTAAGACAGGGAAAGAAAAAACCTGGCGAAGTTTTAAAAAATACCCTAGCAACTATACTAAGTGGAGTGAAAAGTAACCTCCTTGACCGCCAGAATGCACTGCTACTGCAAAAAACATGCCATAATTTCCGATACTGTCTTTAGTTTTGTTTTGACAGCTGATTTTTGCTGACGTGTTTGGTATCATGTTGAGTATGGACAAAAACGATTTTCGTTCTCTCATAAAACATTATTTTTTGAGAGGCAAAACGGCGAAGGAAACAAAAGAAAAGTTGGATAAATATTATGGAGCTAATGCTCCGTTAGATTACACTGTATATTAGTTTCGAGAGTTTCGTGGTGGCCGCAACTCCACTACCGATCAAGTCCGCAGCGGCAGGTCCTCCGATGCGGTTACAGAGGACAATACCAAAAAAATACATTAAATGGTGTTGGTTGACTGGAAAGTGAAGGTGCGCGAGCAAGCAGATACCACAAAGATTAGTACTGAGCGCACACGCCATATTTTGGGCAATATTCTGCATATCAAAAAGATATCCTGCTGCTGGGTGCCGCGCATACTCACTCCTGACCAAAAAGACGAACGCGAGAGCACTTCGAGGGTGTTTGGACTTGCTGATGCGGAATCGGCGGATTTTTGGCGTCGATTTGTAACTGTTGATCACCAGAGAACAGAATAAGTGTTCGGCAATGGACTGAAGCCGGCACGAGTGCTCCGAACCGGCCGAGGGAGGTTCGAAGCGTCAAATAGGTTATGGCGTCGGTTTTCTGGGATTGTCATGGCATACTCTTCGTGGACTACCTCGAAAAAGGAAAAACCACCAACAGCGAGTATTACTGCGCATTATTGGAGCGATTAAAGGCCGAAATCTCTGCAAAACGGCCTCACATGAAGCGAAAAAAAATTTGTTTTTGCAAACCAAGAGCATCGCAACCACTGCTAAAATATATGACTTACGGCTCCGATTGCTGTCGCATCCACCGTATTCTTCCGATTTGGCTCCCTCGGACTATTATCACTTCCCAAAAGATGGCTCATCAATAAAAAATTCAGCTCACGTGAGGAAATCATTGACGCCACGGAGGAGTATTTTGCAGACCTTCCGGAAAATTACTTTACGGACGGGATCAAGAAGTTGAAAAATCGCTAGAATAAGTGTATCAAACTAAAATGGGACTATATTGAATAAAATAAAAAAACATTTAAAAAAAAATGTTTTTCATTCCCAAGGAGGTTACTTTTCACCCTACCTAGTAACTTAATTCTTTTAAAAAAAAAATCCAACGCTAGATTCCGCAGAGGAGTCAAAACTAAAGCTAAGTGCCTTAGCGACTTCACCTCAGCACTTAACCCCAAGTTATCTATTAACACCATCTGGCATAACATTCAGCGTCTGACTGGTTACTACACCTCAAAATCGATAAAGTTGATTGAAACTCGTGAAGGCTTTAGAGCCACCCCATTCGAGATTAGTAACTTTTTTGTTCAAACCTGGCCGGATCTATCTAACGACAACAACATTTCAAGTAGTTTCAAATCTAGTAAGACAATGTCCCTCAATCTTACCTCAGATATTAGACTAATTTCAACATCAGCAAAACTCATCGAAGGCCAAATCAACTTGCTAGAGCTTGATACTTGTTTAACTTAAAGGTAAAACTCCTAGCAGAGACAGAGTATCGTACCTTATGTTAAAAAACCTACCACCATCAACTAAACTAAGACTCATACAGCTATATAATAACATTTTGAATTCAGGTGTGATCCCACATAATTTGAAGCTAGCGACAATTCTTCCTCTTCCTAAGCCTAATAAAAGCATAGATAATATTAATGGCTACCGTCCGATATCCCATCATGTCGAAGGTTCTCGAGAAAATTATTGCTAAGAGATTGCTTTGTTATATAGTATTAAAAAAAAAAAAAAAAAAAAAACCAAGTTGCCTTTCAACCTAATAAAGGTTGCTTTGATGACTGATGACCACTATCGGTGGATTTTGATGATATAAGTAAAATTATAAGTAAAAATAAGCAAATTGATCACTGCATTTACGCTGATGATATATACATCCTATGTAAGCACACTGATCTAGAAGAAACTAAAACACTTCTAACAAATACATTCAAAGACATAGTAAAACGGTCAGACTCATCTGGAGCCAAATTGTCACTAGACAAATGTAAGACCTTACACATCTGCCGCAAAACTTCGTGATGAGGCTTAATTTTAAACGTTAATAACCTCAATATAGAAAGTGTAAATAGTTTAAGTATCCTATAATATTTAATAATTATAATTGGAAATACCATTGTTTAGAACTAAAAAAGAGCCTTGCTGCGAGAGCCAACATAATAAGTTTTCTAGTAAAAAA
>OU026153.1:106368665-106440472 GCA_907269105.1 Volucella inanis | reverse complement strand
ATCGTTTGGCCAGTCATCATGAAAAGAATCGCACCGCAACAGCGTCTCCAAATTGTATGATACTCGACCGGTTAGACCACATACAACACGTAGTGAAGAGACTTTGGTAGCTTTAGCTGAGAGTGTACGCGAAGACCGTGACGAATCGATTCGTCGTCGTTCTCAGCAGCTTGGCTTGAAATATTCGACAACTTGTTGTATTTTACTTGAGAATTTCGGCCCAAAAGCGTACAAAATTCAACTTGTGCAAGAATTAAAGCCAGGCGAATCGAATTTGCGTCATATTTTCAGTGAATGGGCTCTGGAAAAACTTAATGAAAGTCCGGTGTTTTATCGTGAAATTTTGTTCAGTGATGAAGCCCATTTCTGGCTCAATGGATACGTTATTAAACTAAATTTCCGTATTTGGGTTGATGAGCAACCCGAAGAGTACCAAGAGCTACCATTACATCCATCAAAAAAAGGGTATGTAGTGGTTTATGGGCTGGTGGAATCATTGGTCCATATTTCTTCAAAAATGAGGCAAATCAGAATGTTACCGTCAATGGTAACCATTAACCGTAACCGTTAACGCCATGTTAACGGACTATGTGCTTCCTAAAATTCAAGCACATGATCTTGGTGAGCTCTGGTTTCAACAAGACGCCGCTACGAGCCATACAGCGCGTGAAACAATGGACGTATTGAGAAATCTTTTTAGTGACCACTTAATTTCACGTTTTGCTACAGTAATTTGGCCGCCTAGATTGTGCGATATCACACCTTTGCACTATTTTTTCTGGGGATATGTAAAGTCTCAAGTCTTCAGGAATAAGCCTTAAAAAAGATTGACGCTTTGGAAGCCAACATTACTTGTGTTATCCGCGAGATACCAGTCGCTATATTAGAACGAGTCGCCCAAAATTGGACCTTCCGCATGGACCACATCAGACGCAGTCGTGGCCAACATATACATGATATCATTTTCAAAAAGTAAATGCCATGAATTGTTTTTTTTAGCCGATAATAAAAATTGTAAGTTCACTTTCAAATTTATGTGTTTTATTTTACATTATAAATCAGACCTCACGATGAATCAAACCTTATTAAAAAAAAATTCAAGCAAAAACGAATCACCCCGTATTAATGTCTAGTATGAACTAAGTTAGATCGTATTACTCACGAACATTGAAAAAGAAGGAACACTACTGTCTTGTTATTGTAATTTATTTTGAACACAGCTGAGGCAAATTTGCAGAATGAATTTTTACCTGCGGGTGAGGGTTGTTATTCGCGGATCGAATTTTATTCGGTAAAATAGTGTTATCCATTACAAGTAGAAGTAAAAAAAAAAAAAAAAAAAAAAAAAAAAAAGTGACAAAGTTTTGTCGTTGGGTGCTCTATTTTCCTTTTTTGTTTTATGAACCCGTTCAAATGGGAGACGAGAATTAACATTAAACTAAATTTCAATTTTACAATTAAGTGAAGTTATTTGTTTGCATTAACAGTTCAGCCAGAATCCAAGTGCTGTTTTTTTTAATAATAAGTAAATATATTTGTTCTTGTACACACTCTATGCCAAAAAGGTAAGAAACTGAAACTTTGCTGGTACTTTTTATTTTTAAATACTAATAGTATGGTTATTAAAAAAAGACCAGGTTGAAATCTACTTGTTTTATTGAATATATTATGTTAAGCTGTGGCGCCATTGGAAACTAAGCATACTGAACATATTGATAAGGGCTTAGCCTTCTTCTAACGTCATCAAGCTTTTGTTTAGAAACAGAGGTTGGATTGCGGAGAAAGTTTTCAGCGATAAAATTCTTCAGTAGTTCAAACTTCATATAAAATTTCATTGGAAATAGCCAAAAACAAGAAACCGCACACTATCGGTGAAACTTTAATCAAGCCCTGCATTCTTACATCGGTTAAACTTGTTCTTGGTGAATCTTCTGAAAATAAAATGAGACAAATATCGTTATCAAACAACACAGTATCCAAACGCATTCAGGATATTTCGTTGGACGTTAAGATCCAAGTAATTGCTGAAATAAAGGCATCACCATATTTTGCAATACAAGTTAACGAATCAACAGACGTGACCTCTTCTGTTCAGCTGCTAGTTTACGCAAGATATAAGTTAACATCAAACACATTTAACCATTGGTGAAATGTCCCACGACCCAGTTTCAGCCCAGAGAGAATTCCAAGAATCAGATTCACCTGCACTTGCAATTCCAAGAATCGACTGCAGTCAAACTCCAGCCGAATTCATATGACATCTGAATTGCACTTGATACCATCAATACATTTGTCAGCAAAACTAATATTTATAAATACATCTGGAATACTTTAATGAGTACTCTGTTGTTAATTGTCAGTCGTTAGAATTAATTTTGAAATAAATGTTAGGCAATCTACATAAATCTTTTGAAAAGAATAATGAAATATTGTTATACCTTTATAAACCAGAAATAATATCCTCAATTATCAACCTCGTTTCTTAAAAAAATAAAAAGAAAATTATTATATAGGTATGGCAAACCCAAACAATTTAGTAATACCAGCCAGGCTAGAAATACCACAAGAAAATCCTGCGACCCAGAACCCTTACCCTATCTCACAGAATCCTAACCAACTAAACAACGACATGAAAGTACTCGTATCAAGACTAGTTACCGAAGCCTTACAAATACAGGGACGTCGGATTTTCAATTCAATTATGAATCCCGCTTCGGACATAAACAATGACATAGATCAACCAATGACATAGATCAATCCGATAAGGACAAAACACCAGACGTGGTAAAGAGCCTTCGGGAATTCTCTGGACAACTCCATGAGTTTAATTCGTGGAAGAAGAATGTTGAACGGATACTCAAATTCTACGAACACCTCAGAGGTACTGCAAAATATTATGGTATACTATCAGTCATTAGAAACAAATTTACAGGACAGGCAGACATAGTTTTAGAATCATACAACACCCCTTAAATTGAGAAAAAATATCCAAATGTTTATCCTTACATTATGAATACCAGATAACAACACTGGTACAGGGAAATAGCTCAATACACGAGTTTTATCAAATGGTGTATGACCACTTATTTATGATTTTAAATAAACTCGGATCATTGGACATGAGCCAAGAGTCTTTCAATAATGTGACGCAATGCTATCGAGACAAAGCTCTAGACACCTTCGTCAGAGGATTAAAAGGAGATCCACCCAGACTCCTTAGCATACGTGATCCTACGGATTTACGGCAGGCCTTGCACCTCTGTTTGAAGCTGCAAAATATGGACTTCCGAGCACAACATGCTAATAATTCTAAGTCTGTATTTCGAAAATTTCACCAGCGAACAGCATCAACAGTTCCTCCCAAGAGAAATAGCTTTTCCCATCCAGCATCAATTCCTGCTCAAAGACGGGAATTCTATCCGCAATTTCTCCATAACCCTCGTAACACCTAACCTCCTCAATTCCATAGAGAAGTACATAATCAACCAAAATACCAGTACCATCAGCAACGGCTACCACCAAACCAACGCCCTCTCCCACCTAAGCCAATGAGCATGAGCAACCAGTTTATTACACCGAACAATCCAACCCGAATAAGGAAGACTGTGAAGAATAAAATATCACAATAAAGACTACATATATCACTGGAAGACTACACCGAACCGAACGAAGACCCCTGCTTAGACAAACCAGAACAATTGAACTTCTGGCGAAGAGCGGAGAGGTCCTCAAATTCCTAATAGATACAGGACCCAACAAAGACTATATTTAACCCCGCCATATTAGAAACCCTATTCCGAATGAAAAAAGCTTTTTCGCTAACTCAGCCGGCGGAAATATAAAAATCACACATCATTCCTTTGTTCACTCATTTCTTCATTCATCACCTTTGATCCCAAAATAGAAAAAATACAATTCTGTATCCTTCCCAGTCTTCCCAGAAGAAATAAGCCTAGCCATTAAAACATTAAGTAAAGAAAGTATCCCTTTCAACACTATCGAAGAAGCGCTAAATTTCGCAATTCAATTCAATTAAATTTTAATTTTGTATTATACAATATATTATAAATATTCCTATAACGGACCCTGATACTTGTGACAAACTGTTTCTTAAACCAATTAAAAGAAATGAAATAACGTTAGATTTAGGCTATAATGAAGTTGTAATAAATAAAGAGAATATCTATATCTATATAATCATTTAATTATGTTTCAATTTGTAATAAGAAAAATCTCGTAAACATTGTAAATTCCACATGTATTCCAAACTCGTTAAATAGTAAAATTGCTACATGTAATTAAATAAATAATTAGCACCTTCCCACAATTAAGAAAATATATTTCTAAGCGACTTCAATGGAACTCTCAAAACCGAATCAACGCACCGGAATCTTAGCGGAACGTTCCGTGCAGATTCACCTGCACTTGCAATTCCAAGAATCAACTGACATCTAAACTACACTTGATACCATCAAATACATTTGTCAGCAAAACTCATATTTATAAAAACATGTTAATTGTCATTTGTTAGAATTAATTTTGAAATAAAAGTTAGGCAATCTGCCTAAAAAATATTTTTTTAAGAAATTAATTTTATTTTCCTTTAACTTATGTATGTTATGTATATGCTGAAAATATTAAATAAGAGTTTCTGTTTTGTGAACCGTTGGAAACTACAATCAAAGGTTCAGATATTTTTAATTTGATCCAAAGATTTTTTCAGCGAGAAGGATTAGAGAGGCCCAAGATTTGTAGTGTTTGCACTTATGGTGCTCCTGCTATGCTTGGCTGAACATAATGTAGCAATGTTTCACGAAATCAGCACAACATTAGAAACCAGGAAAGAATATTCTAAAGAAAATTTGAAAAATGTAATTATCAACCACTTGAACCATTTAAAGCAGGTGGCCGTGATATGTGCACTCCGAAATCCTTTCGCTGTAAACTTAAGTGTTTCTGACATCATTGAGTTGAAAAATAATTCTTTTGCCAAGGATGATTTTGGAGTAAAGTCATTGACTGAGATTTGGTGCAGTGTAAGAGAAATTTACCCTAACCATAGCGAATACGGCCTTAAAATTATTAATACTATTCGTTTCAACATACCTTTGTGAGGCTATGTTTTCTACTCTCGTAACACATGGGCTGAAAAGTCCAAGAGAGGGCACCACTTGAATTAAATCCATACCATTTTCAATTAGTACCAACCTTCAAAAGATACATGTATAAATTTGACAGCCGTCAGATTAGTTCTCGAGATATAGCGTTGAGTTAAGCAACTTTTGTTATTGTGAAAAAAAATGGATTCAACAATTTCGTGTGTTGATTTATCACTGCTTTTTGATGGGAAAAAATGCAGGCGATGCAAAAAAATGGCTTGATAATTGTTACCTGGACTCTGCACCAGCCGAACGAACCATTCGCAAGTGGATTGAAAAATTTAAAAATGGTAATACAAGCACCGAAAATGATGCATGCAGTGGACGTCCAAAAGAGGCTGTTTCAGTTGAAATCATAAAAAAAGTCCATAAAATGATTACGAATGACCGTAAAGTGAAGTTGATCGAGATAGCTGAGTTTGCGTCGGTATGTGACTTTACACCAGAGTCAATTCGGCAGTCAGCTGAGTGGCGAGCAGGCGACGAACCTCGTCCAAAACGACCAAAAACTCAACAGTCGGCTGGCAAGGTTATGGCATCCGTATTTTGGGATACACATAGAATAATTTTCATCAACTATCTCCAAAAGGGGCAGACTATCAACAGCGACATTGCTTTGTTGGAGCGTTTGAAGGACGAAATCGCAGAAGAAAAAAAAGTGATGTTTCATCAAGACAATGCACCGTGTCACAAGTCGATGAAAACGATGGCAAAATTGAATGAATTCTACTACGAATTGCTTCCCCACCCATCGTATTCTTCAGATTTGCCCACCAGCGACTATTTTCTGTTCACAGACCTCAAAAGAATGCTCTCAGGAATGAGATTTAAGACCGATGAAGAAGTAATTGCCGAAACAGAGGCCTATTTTGAGGCTAAACCGAAATCGTACTACAAAACTGGTATCGAAATATTGAAAATCGTTTCAATCAGTGTATTGCCCTCGAAAGCAACTATATTGATAAATAAAGTTGAATTTTGAACTGACTTTTCAGCCAATGTGTTATAACATCGGCATAAATACCATCCTTATCATGTTTCAATGCATCAAGAACTTTCTAGTGAGGATTTTCGCAACCGGGTTTCCTTTTGTCAATGGGCACTTCAGTAAACTGAACGAGACCTCCTTTTCTTCGAAAAGGTGTTATTCTCTGATGAGTCGACTTTCACCAATCACGGTACGGTCAATCGACATAATATGCATTACTGGGCTACCGAAAACTCTTTTTGGTTGCGACAAGTTGAACGCCAGCACCCTTGGAATGTTAATGTTTGGGCGGGAATTATTGGGGATAAATTAATAGGTCCATATATTATTGAAGGCAACTTGAATGGCGAAAAGTATGCAAACTTCTTGCATGACCATCTTCCAGTATTACTAGAACAACTGCCATTGGAGTTACGACAAACAATGTGGTTTCAACATGATGGTTGTCCAGCCCATTATTCCCAAGTAGCCCGGGGCGTATTAAACAATGTTTACCATTAACGATGGATCGAACGAGGGGGTTCGAGGCAATGGCCTGCTAGATCACGTGATCTTACGTCACTTGATTTCTTCTTGTGGGGCTACTTAAAAAGTGAGGTTTACAGAGAAAAGCCAACAACACGTGAGGACATGAAAAGACAAATAACTGAAGCTTGCCGGTAGATTACGCCAGAAATACTTCTCAGTTCTGTTAGTTCATTTAGAGCGCGGATAGACAAGTGTATTGAAGTGAATGGTCACATTTTCGAGCATTTGTTGAAATAGTATCGAGAAATAAACGTCGAAATGGGAAGAATTCAATGATTCAACAGTGGGAGGCAAGGGAACCCACTCTAATTAATCACCCCGAAGGAAACAAAATACTGCTACGTCTACGTCGTTGTTTCTGGGAATACAACGATTTGGACCATATGACGAAAGTAGTACCCACATCGCTAGCGGCTCAGTATTTCGTTCCCCACCATGCAGCGATTAAGAAATCCAGCTCCACCACCAAGTTGCGAATTATATTTGACGCGTCCTGCAAATCTTCAAATGGTACGTCACTGAACGACCATGTCGCAAGACGACATATTTAAACACATTTCTCGATTCAGAAAGAATAAGGTAGTGTTTAAAGCTGGAATTAACAATATGTGTACGCAGATTTGGGTAACTCTTGATGATTATGTCTACCATATCATTTTATAGAGAGACAACCAAAACGAAGATGTTTATTCATATTGGCTGAATACCGTCACCTTTGGCACGCTGCAGCACCGTACTTATCGGTTCGCATCCTGAAACAACTGGCTACAGACGAACGCGACAATTATCCGCTTGAATCAAAAATTGCGACGGGGACGACGTCATTCATGGGGCAGACTCAGTTAATGTAGCTTTGGAAATACAAGGACTACTCATTATTATGCTGAAGCAATAATCATTCGATGTAAGAAGCCGTTCCAAAAGCTGATAAGGAAGTAAAGGTACTGCTGTCGTTCGATCAAGGTATGGTAATAAAAACCTTAGGAATACATTTTTCTTTAAACTAACTCTGCCGGAACAAAATCGTACCACGAAAAGAACAATTTTGTCGGACATCGCGCGAATTAACTAAATATAAAGTTTCATGATTTAAAAAAAAAATAATAAAACTTTTATTAAAAATTCACTTATAAAATAATAAAAGAGTTAACAATCGATATTAGTAGGAGAAGCTACACTATCATACATCATTAAAATGATTTTTGCCTGTTATTATTGAAATGAAAAAAATGGATATTAAGCATAAATTGGCTAATGCTACATTCGCATAGACCTAGTGTCAGCGATTTGAACATTTTCATTTGAAATGCTTTGTGCCCTATCTACAGTCTATATTAATTTCGGTAACCTCATCATTTTTCCATATTTTTTATAATGATTTTATCGAATTTTAGTGTTGTATTATCATCATGAATTTCGTTATTTTTTTTGGGTAATAAAATCTTTGTTTCAGATAAAGTTTTACATTAGAGAACTTATAGTTAAACAATTGTATTGTGCAATTTGTAAAATTTATTAGATAGCTGCCGCTAAGTTTGCCATTTCTATCCTCGCATGTTTCATTAACAACGTTATTACCATTTCTTACAAATATGGTCTCATCATTAAAAGATACAATTTCTGTTTCCTCGTTTTTTCTGAATTTGCAATTTTGTCTATTAACACAATGTTTGCTCTCGATAAGTTTAGTTGGTTCAAATATATTGGGTATATATTTTAATTCGTGCGGTTTTTTTTCAAAATTTGAACGTTTATTTAAGAAAAATATGTACAAAAATTGGCTTGATTCATTCTTGGCTGCTAAGCCGGCAGTTCTTTTGTGATGGGATCCCAAAAATTAAAGGATTAAAACTTTAACTGCTAGGGTAACGTAACTTTTTTGAGTTTTTATATCAAATACTATCACATCTTCTTTATATTTTGTAACTCCTAACTTTATTTGTTTCAATTTATAAAAATCTATTTTATATGTTTCAATTTCAATATCGTGAAAATATTTGGATGTAATATATTACTTCTTTTGGAAAAAATATTATTTTGGATATGTTCTATTCTAGAATTAATATAGTTTAATTTAAATAGTTGATCAAAATACATTTGTTTCTGAACTATCTGCCTTTATACTTCTTGCACAGAATTAATTTGTTGGAAAATAGTTTTTCTATTGTATCATTAATAAAAGTTTCTCTTAAGGTCTGTAAAATACTATTAAAATATTTGTTCAACTTAACTTGCTTATTTAATGTCACTATTGAATTGAAGGTAATGGGGTTCTAATTTTATGTAATGAATTCTCAATCTCTTCGTTAAGCATTCGTCTGTATTCTTGTTCTAAAGGTGTTGAATTTAAAAAAAATTGTTTTACCATATCTTTAATATCATTAGGTTTTATAACATGAAGTACAAGGTCCGTTTTCTTGGTGATTATTGTGTCAATAAGTTGTAGTTTCACGTATCTGTCTTGTTCGTTTATTTTTTGAATGTCAAAAAAATGTTGACAGCTAATCTGTCAGCTGAAAATTTTGTAGGTCTTTTAATATTTATTACAGAAATACCTCTTAAATCTGCCTTTTTATATTTTGGTTCATGTTTATGCCTAACTGCTTTGTAATTCTTAATCTTTTTTTTCTCCTCATATTATTCCCTAATCTCATTTAATTTTTCCAAATGGTCGTTGAGCGGAGTATGATTTTCTGCGTGGGCCGAAGCATCAAACACAATTCTCAACTTCGTTGTGTCCTTATCCTCCCGGTACACAGGTCTATGGGGGCATATAGAACACCCGATCTGCTTGCTTATCTTCCTCTACCCGTTCAGCCAAACCGCAAGACTTCTTCAAGTCTTCCTGATGCTCTTAATTTTCGCACTAGCGATGCGCAGCCACGCGGTTGTCATGAAGGAATTGCTCCTCATCTTTCCATGGCAGTGATGCCTCGTATCGGTTTCCAATCTTCCGAATAAGTGATGGAGCTGTACTGTTTTGTCGTTAGTTATTCCAATAGTCTCGAGGCTCCAGAATTGTTGAACATCCTCACAGGCACAAACATGCAATGAAGTTACACAAGAAAAATTCACCACAGCCTTAAAATTATTAATACTATTCGTTTCAACATACCTTTGTGAGGCTATGTTTTCTACTCTCGTAACACATGGGCTGAAAAGTCCAAGAGAGGGCACCACTTGAATTAAATCCATACCATTTTCAATTAGTACCAACCTTCAAAAGATACGTGTATAAATTTGACAGCCGTCAGATTAGTTCTCGAGATATAGCGTTGAGTTAAGCAACTTTTGTTATTGTGAAAAAAAATGGATTCAACAATTTCGTGTGTTGATTTATCACTGCTTTTTGATGGGAAAAAATGCAGGCGATGCAAAAAAATGGCTTGATAATTGTTACCTGGACTCTGCACCAGCCGAACGAACCATTCGCAAGTGGATTGAAAAATTTAAAAATGGTAATACAAGCACCGAAAATGATGCATGCAGTGGACGTCCAAAAGAGGCTGTTTCAGTTGAAATCATAAAAAAAGTCCATAAAATGATTACGAATGACCGTAAAGTGAAGTTGATCGAGATAGCTGAGTTTGCGTCGGTATGTGACTTTACACCAGAGTCAATTCGGCAGTCAGCTGAGTGGCGAGCAGGCGACGAACCTCGTCCAAAACGACCAAAAACTCAACAGTCGGCTGGCAAGGTTATGGCATCCGTATTTTGGGATACACATAGAATAATTTTCATCAACTATCTCCAAAAGGGGCAGACTATCAACAGCGACATTGCTTTGTTGGAGCGTTTGAAGGACGAAATCGCAGAAGAAAAAAAAAGTGCTGTTTCATCAAGACAATGCACCGTGTCACAAGTCGATGAAAACGATGGCAAAATTGAATGAATTCTACTACGAATTGCTTCCCCACCCATCGTATTCTTCAGATTTGCCCACCAGCGACTATTTTCTGTTCACAGACCTCAAAAGAATGCTCTCCGGAATGAGATTTAAGACCGATGAAGAAGTAATTGCCGAAACAGAGGCCTACTACTACTACGTACTACAAAACTGGTATCGAAATATTGAAAATCGTTTCAATCAGTGTATTGCCCTCGAAAGCAACTATATTGATAAATAAAGTTGAATTTTGCACTGACTTTTCAGCCAATGTGTTATAACATCGGCATAAATACCATCCTTATCATGTTTCAATGCATCAAGAACTTTCTAGTGAGGATTTTCGCAACCGGGTTTCCTTTTGTCAATGGGCACTTCAGTAAACTGAACGAGACCTCCTTTTCTTCGAAAAGGTGTTATTCTCTGATGAGTCGACTTTCACCAATCACGGTAAGGTCAATCGACATAATATGCATTACTGGGCTACCGAAAACTCTTTTTGGTTGCGACAAGTTGAACGCCAGCACCCTTGGAATGTTAATGTTTGGGCGGGAATTATTGGGGATAAATTAATAGGTCCATATATTATTGAAGGCAACTTGAATGGCGAAAAGTATGCAAACTTCTTGCATGACCATCTTCCAGTATTACTAGAACAACTGCCATTGGAGTTACGACAAACAATGTGGTTTCAACATGATGGTTGTCCAGCCCATTATTCCCAAGTAGCCCGGGGCGTATTAAACAATGTTTACCATTAACGATGGATCGAACGAGGGGGTCCGAGGCAATGGCCTGCTAGATCACGTGATCTTACGTCACTTGATTTCTTCTTGTGGGGCTACTTAAAAAGTGAGGTTTACAGAGAAAAGCCAACAACACGTGAGGACATGAAAAGACAAATAACTGAAGCTTGCCGGTAGATTACGCCAGAAATACTTCTCAGTTCTGTTAGTTCATTTAGAGCGCGGATAGACAAGTGTATTGAAGTGAATGGTCACATTTTCGAGCATTTGTTGAAATAGTCCCGGGAAATAAACGTCGAAATGGGAAGAATTCAATGATTCAACAGTGGGAGGCAAGGGGACCCACTCTAATTAATCACCCCGAAGGAAACAAAATACTGCTACGTCTACGTCGTTGTTTCTGGGAATACAACGATTTGGACCATATGACGAAAGTAGTACCCACATCGCTAGCAGCTCAGTATTTCGTTCCCCACCATGCAGCGATTAAGAAATCCAGCTCCACCACCAAGTTGCGAATTATATTTGACGCGTCCTGCAAATCTTCAAATGGTACGTCACTGAACGACCATGTCGCAAGACGACATATTTAAACACATTTCTCGATTCAGAAAGAATAAGGTAGTGTTTAAAGCTGGAATTAACAATATGTGTACGCAGATTTGGGTAACTCTTGATGATTATGTCTACCATATCATTTTATAGAGAGACAACCAAAACGAAGATGTTTATTCATATTGGCTGAATACCGTCACCTTTGGCACGCTGCAGCACCGTACTTATCGGTTCGCATCCTGAAACAACTGGCTACAGACGAACGCGACAATTATCCGCTTGAATCAAAAATTGCGACGGGGACGACGTCATTCATGGGGCAGACTCAGTTAATGTAGCTTTGGAAATACAAGGACTACTCATTATTATGCTGAAGCAATAATCATTCGATGTAAGAAGCCGTTCCAAAAGCTGATAAGGAAGTAAAGGTACTGCTGTCGTTCGATCAAGGTATGGTAATAAAAACCTTAGGAATACATTTTCCTTTAAACTAACTCTGCCGGAACAAAATCGTACCACGAAAAGAACAATTTTGTCGGACATCGCGCGAATTAACTAAATATAAAGTTTCATGATTTAAAAAAAAAATAATAAAACTTTTATTAAAAATTCACTTATAAAATAATAAAAGAGTTAACAATCGATATTAGTAGGAGAAGCTACACTATCATACATCATTAAAATGATTTTTGCCTGTTATTATTGAAATGAAAAAAATGGATATTAAGCATAAATTGGCTAATGCTACATTCGCATAGACCTAGTGTCAGCGATTTGAACATTTTCATTTGAAATGCTTTGTGCCCTATCTACAGTCTATATTAATTTCGGTAACCTCATCATTTTTCCATATTTTTTATAATGATTTTATCGAATTTTAGTGTTGTATTATCATCATGAATTTCGTTATTTTTTTGGGTAATAAAATCTTTGTTTCAGATAAAGTTTTACATTAGAGAACTTATAGTTAAACAATTGTATTGTGCAATTTGTAAAATTTATTAGATAGCTGCCGCTAAGTTTGCCATTTCTATCCTCGCATGTTTCATTAACAACGTTATTACCATTTCTTACAAATATGGTCTCATCATTAAAAGATACAATTTCAGTTTCCTCGTTTTTTCTGAATTTGCAATTTTGTCTATTAACACAATGTTTGCTCTCGATAAGTTTAGTTGGTTCAAATATATTGGGTATATATTTTAATTCGTGCGGTTTTTTTTTTCAAAATTTGAACGTTTATTTAAGAAAAATATGTACAAAAATTTTCTTGATTCATTCTTGGCTGCTAAGCCGGCGCAGTTCTTTTGTGATGGGATCCCAAAAATTAAAGGATTAAAACTTTAACTGCTAGGGTAACGTAACTTTTTTGAGTTTTTATATCAAATACTATCACATCTTCTTTATATTTTGTAACTCCTAACTTTATTTGTTTCAATTTATAAAAATCTATTTTATATGTTTCAATTTCAATATCGTGAAGATATTTGGATGTAATATATTACTTCTTTTGGAAAAAATATTATCTTGGATATGTTCTATTCTAGAATTAATATAGTTTAATTTAAATAGTTGATCAAAATACATTTGTTTCTGAACTATCTGCCTTTATACTTCTTGCACAGAATTAATTTGTTGGAAAATAGTTTTTCTATTGTATCATTAATAAAAGTTTCTCTTAAGGTCTGTAAAATACTATTAAAATATTTGTTCAACTTAACTTGCTTATTTAATGTCACTATTGAATTGAAGGTAATGGGGTTCTAATTTTATGTAATGAATTCTCAATCTCTTCGTTAAGCATTCGTCTGTATTCTTGTTCTAAAGGTGTTGAATTTAAAAAAAATTGTTTTACCATATCTTTAATTTCATTAGGTTTTATAACATGAAGTACAAGGTCCATTTTCTTGGTGATTATTGTGTCAATAAGTTGTAGTTTCACGTATCTGTCTTGTTCGTTTATTTTTTGAATGTCAAAAAAATGTTGACAGCTAATCTGTCAGCTGAAAATTTTGTAGGTCTTTTAATATTTATTACATAAATACCTCTTAAATCTGCCTTTTTATATTTTGGTTCATGTTTATGCCTAACTGCTTTGTAATTCTTAATCTTTCTTTTCTCCTCATATTATTCCCTAATCTCATTTAATTTTTCCAAATGGTCGTTGAGCGGAGTATGATTTTCTGCGTGGGCCGAAGCATCAAACACAATTCTCAACTTCGTTGTGTCCTTATCCTCCCGGTACACAGGTCTATGGGGGCATATAGAACACCCGATCTGCTTGCTTATCTTCCTCTACCCGTTCAGCCAAACCGCAAGACTTCTTCAAGTCTTCCTGATGGTCTTAATTTTCGCACTAGCGATGCGCAGCCACGCGGTTGTCATGAAGGAATTGCTCCTCATCTTTCCATGGCAGTGATGCCTCGTATCGGTTTCCAATCTTCCGAATAAGTGATGGAGCTGTACTGCGTCCTTCAGTTTTGTCGTTAGTTATTCCAATAGTCTCGAGGCTCCAGAATTGTTGAACATCCTCACAGGCACAAACATGCAATGAAGTTACACAAGAAAAATTCACCACAGCATCTGAATTATTAAAAATGACAGAAGACCTACCCTGCAACGTCCATCCGAAAACAGTGTTAATTGCTGTTGGAGCAGGTGTAATTCTTTTGTCCAATAATTGTCTGCTCCAATTAAAACACTTACTCCATCAACAGCAGGTAAAACATTCAGCCTTATCGGCGATTCCGCAGGAAATCGCTTTACCCGGGAAAAAATTCCTCCTATTGCCAATCTCCTGGGAATCGAATTTCCCCGGGGAAATAAGTTCGTATCAATTTCGAAATATTTTGACAGGGATATTTTGTGAAATGACTTAAACAGCAACGTTTATTGCTTTAATTTTAACTTCCATGTTGCTTTCACACATGCTTTCACAATGCACACGATAGCTTTCAGATTAACCGCTGAAGAAAGAGAAAAAGTAAATAAACAGAGATTAATTCGCAGATATTTAAGAGAT
Source organism: Volucella inanis (assembly GCA_907269105.1). Classification (NCBI taxonomy): domain Eukaryota; kingdom Metazoa; phylum Arthropoda; class Insecta; order Diptera; family Syrphidae; genus Volucella; species Volucella inanis. Next base: position 106,425,588 of record OU026153.1, on the reverse strand, counting down.
TGTTCTAATCCTCTATAACTGCCAGAATCATTGTAAGTTCATAGTTTGAAAGTATTTTATTTAAAAAAAAAAACACTTTTTTTTTATATATTCACGCAACATTATCGTGTTAACAAATTAGCTTTCAAATATTTGTTGGATACTCTCCAGCTCGCGGTACCATCACCAAAGAAAAAGTTTGGCATATCAGCTATAATTAAGCTGAGTGCGTGCTTGCGATTTTTTGCGGGAGGTGGCTATCAGAAAGGTGTTGCAAGAGATAGTGAAGTTGGATTGACTCAATCAAGTTTTATCCCAAGTCTTGCAAATCTTCGAAAGTGAACTATGTCCCAAATGGATAAATATGCAAATGTAATTGGACAAAAAAAGAGAGATTGCGTTGTCATTTTATGAGAAGCATAGGATACCAGGTGTTATCGGGTGCATTGATGGTACACATGTTCGAATTATGGGATCCTCAACAAACAAGCATCTTTATTATAATAGAAAAGGATTCTTTAGCCTGAATGTAATGCTGGTTTTTTTTTTTTTTTTTTTTAAATGAGTACTTAAAATTTATAATACCGAACTTGTTGATATGCGACTATGAAATGAAAATACGCTATGTAGATGGTACGCATCTATGTGGATGTCAAGATTCCCTAGTATGGAATGGAAGTAAAATTAGAAAAAAACTAGAGCAGGAAGACTTATCAGGTTCGAACTCGTTTTGGTTGATAGGTATGTCGCTTTTGGAAAAAATATATTTTTTATTATTTATAACGTGCATCTTATTTGATATAAGGAGACTCTGGATACTCTCTGGAACTATGGCTTTTGACTCCGTACAAATACGCGAAAGAAAATTCAAATGAAAGGTTCAATACTGCACACAAAAGTTGCAAAAATATAATAGAACGGACAATTAGTTACCTCAAAGGCCAGTGGAGATGCCTGCTTAGTGCACGAGAATTACATTATTCTCCTGAAAAAGCGGTAAAAAATAATCAACGTTTGCTGTGCATTGTATAATATATGCAAGCATTTTAAGGTTGACTCTTTCTCGGACGATTTAGCAGTCGACCATAATGACGAATTCGATGAGCTTCTTCCCATACAGCAATCTCAATACATTACAGTGGCACAATGCATAAGGACAGATATAAGTAATAGCTTATAAAAATGATATTTTGTTTAATTAATAAAAAAAAAACAACTTTAAACATTAAAAAATTAGTATTTATTATTGGAAATTATATTCTAATTATTCTAATAAAGAAGGAAGAAAGTTCATAAATCTACTCTATATTTTATCTCTTTAAGTTTTAAAAGTCGATTGTTTTTTTCTATTTTAGCCTCCAATTCAATTTTTCTTATTTTTTCCATTTCAATGTTATGCCGAAAATTTTCTTTTAGCTGGCGGTTTTTCAAATCGCTTGATTTTTCAAAACCAAGGTATATCCTTTTTAAGTGTTGTCCTATCACCACGTAATGCCTTTCTATTGTTTGATTTACATCAGCTAAATTTTTGCACATATCCTCCTGCAATGTAAGTTCTTTTTGCAGAACATCGGAGCTATTTAACTTTTGTGTTCTGCTTTTAGTAGAAGAAGGGGTACTTGATGTCGTTTTTTGTTCCAAATTAATTTCTTTCTCTAAAAGCGAGTTTATCTCTTTATCTGTTTCTTTTTCTACTGAAGTCACTGTGGAGCTCGATGTATCTGGCAAACCAAAAACTGAAGACCTTGGGATACCCTCAACTGCTTCTTTTCTGCAATTAAATTGTATATTGCTTCTTCAGTTGGAGTAAGCTTTACCACTTCGTTAGGATCACCACCGGTTCCATTTTGCTTCTTTAAATTGGTAACAACTTTATTTTTTATATTGTTTCCAAACCTAGGTAAAAACAAGTTTTTAAATTTCTTTTGAAAAAAATAAATGATTAACTTACCTTTTTCCACTCAACCAAAGATTTTACGGGTGGTCCTAAAAAGTTAAGTTCTGTCTCCAACTGTCTCCAAAAGGTTTTCAGATTGTCTTTGTCGGGATTATTTTCCATTGACTCTACAATTTTATTCAACTGTTGCTTATTTGTTGTGTTTGACCTAATTATACATACTTACTAAAATAAGAAGAAAAACTCAATTTATAAACACAAAACAAACTTACATTCTGAAAATCCTCTAAACAAAGACAAGAGAATTTCTGTAGGAAAATTTGTACATGAAATAAGAAGAAATCTTAAATTCATAAAAAGAAAGTATACTTACATTTTAAATTCCTCCAAACAAATAATGGAGAATTTTTTCGATAGAAAAAATGCCCACTTTTTTCCCGAGAATAGTTTTCCACTTTTTCGAAGTTGTTTACGATTGGAGAATGTCGTATGGAGGAAAAATACCGGGGGAAAATTTGTTCGCGATAAGGCTGATTCATTCGCACTTCGGCCAACTCCAGCTCGTTGAACATTTTTAAATTTTCATCCGGCGTCGACAGAACATCCACACATATCTCGGGCACTTCCAACATCTTTATATTAATGGTGCTGTTGTCCTATTGACTTCTTAATGTAATTTGAACTTTACTGCACTGCATAAGTTTTTGTTCTTTGCCACCAAACGAAATTATGTATATTTATATTTTGCGTTCCCGATATTTCCAAATCTAGTTGACGCGCCACACTTGATTTGACGAATGACATTTGACTGCCACCGTCCAAAATCATTCTTACACACAAAGACCGGCAAAAACCTTTACCTGAAGGAAATGCAACAGCCGTTTGTAAATATACTGTGTCATTGTTAGTCTGTGTGTTAGTGTATACAAGTTGAGCGAATGGTGTGGTTGCATTGATTTTGTCGTTGTATTATTTTGCGGAGGTGTAAATGTTTATGTATGGCTTGGATCACACATTGTTATCGCGTGTCGTCCATTACATATCTTACATACAACCTTACATACAAACCTTTTTTTGTATGCCTTGGAGTAGTAGCCTTTTCTGCAACACCGCTAAAATCGTCCGCTTTCTTTTAACATCTCTTTCATTTTTTGTAAAGGAAAAGAGCTTTTGCATTCAGACGTGTAATGATCAGAAGCTTTACGAAAAAACAATTATTGCCATTTATTTCTCCGGCAAATAATCCAACAGCTATTTTAATGGAGTTGATGTAGATGGTTAACTGTGAGTTGAACTATGTTTTGCTTTTTGTGCCTCTTCAAGAGATTCTGTTTTTCTTTAAATGAACTTCAATAAAAAATTAACTTTTTATCACCAATGTTTTTAGTGGATGAGATGTCGGATTTTATTGATCTGCAAAATTATCAAAAAAATCTTCGTAATATCGATGAAAGTCGACTCTAAAATCATTGGGAATGCAAAGAAGTAGCACCCCTTTAAGCATGACGTAATAATTTGATGGTGAACGGCGAGAGATAGGGTGGATACTATAACTCAGTTATACAGACATCTCAAACCCTTTGCGTCTATTTTCGTTTCAACCGGTTGAATGGATAACAAGCATTGCATATTATGATCAACTATTTTTTCTGTATTTCCATACTCTTCTTTAAGTATGTTTATTACCGTCTCAAAACCAGAAACTTTTTCTGGTACACTTTTCCTTTATTTAAACGGGTTTGAAGGCAGGTAATCATTGATACAACTTTATCATCATAGTCAGCTATAGATTCTGCTTCTCGATCTAACTCATCTGGTTTTATTGAGGAACGAACATCCGCGTTTGCTTTGCTCAGACTACCACGTGCTGCTGTTAAACGATCTAAGAAAACGCTAAGTTCCTCCTCAATGGAATCCAAAAATAATTTGACTTTCGTTTGATTTAAGATACTCGCTCGCACTATCCGCGTTATTCATTACTTGCCCGACACGTAGTACGACTTGCCAAATCCATTATCGATTGCGTTGGAACAAATCACGTTTTTATTTCGACAGTTTGTGTCTATATATTCCCAGGTTTCGGCAATATGAATTTTGTTACCTTCTCCTCAATGGAATGCAAAAATAATGTATCCATATCATCCCTAATTTGACCTTCGTTTGATTTAAGATACTCGCTCGCACTATTCGCGTTATTCGTTACTTGCCCGACGCGTAGCACGACTTGCCAAATCCTTTATCGATTGCGTTGGAACAAATCACGTTTTTATTTCGACCGTTTGTGTCTATATATTCCCAGGTTTCGGCACCAATATGAATTTTGTTACCAAAGTCATTTAATTTTTCCGATTAAATGATTCAATTGAGCGATCTTTGCGTAGTCTCTGATAAATTTTCTGTAATGTCCGGTTATTCCAACAAAACTTTTAATCTGTTTTGTTGTTTTGGTAGTTCTAACATCTCAATGACTGCTAACTTGTCAGGGTTAGGTTTTAAACCATCTTTTGTCAAATCATGCCAAAGGAATTCGATTTCTTTTTTCATAAATTTACATTTGTTTATTTGAATTTTAAGTTTCTTTGATTCCAAAACTTTAAAGATTTCTGTAATGGCTTTAACGTGTTCTTTTAAGCTTGTGCTGAAGATAAAAATATCGTCTAAGTAAACAACGCATGTTTTATTTACCATATTTGATCTCTTAGATCAAATCGCCGGTACATTTTTTAAATCAAAAGACATTCTAACGAACTCATATAATGCATGCGGAGTTACAAATGCTGTTTTTATTCTTCTTTGAATTATATTTGATGATATCCTTTGGCAAGATCGATAGTACTAAGATACTGTGATTTTCCAAGTATATACAAAAAAGAATCGATATTTGGCAATTGAAACTTGTCGTCGATGGTTATATCATTTACTTTCCGATAATATATAACTTTTCTTAACTTCTTCTGTCCGGAATTGTCCATTTTCTTTGAATATCTTGTTACTTTTTCCTACAATTTTTTGTTCCTCTATTTCCTTAATCTGCCGTCTTACTTCCTCTTCATGCTGTGGTGCATATCTGTACAGTTTAGCGTTTACTTGCTCATTTGTCGTTGTAATGATTTCATTTTCTATCTCTGGAGTACTGGCAAACTTGTCTACTTCTTCCTTGCTTGTCTACTACTTCCGAATTCTTTGATTAATTTTTCGATCTCCATTTTTTTTTGTTCTTATAGTAGAGTTGATGTCTTTTCATAAGTTTTAATTTATTCACTTAATCTTTGTCGATCTTTTTTTTCTGGTTTAAGATTTTTTTCACTTGTGTCTAATTGTTTTAAACTTTTAACTTTAGTCTTTTCACAATTTTCCATTTCGTGTTTAAAAAGATACGCTGTATAGTTACACGATTGTATAGTTAAACCAATATAAAGTTTCGTGATTAAAATAAAAAAAACTTTTATTTAAAATTCACTTATAGAAAAAAGTTAACAATCGATATTGTCAGGAGAAGTTACAATATTATACTACATCATTAAAATGATTTTTGTCTGTTTTTATTGAAATGAAAAAAAATGGATATTAATCCTTAATTGGCTTGTGCTAAATTGGCATAGACTTAGTGTCAGCAATTTGAACATTTTCATTTGAAATGGTTTTTACCCTATTCACAATAATATTGACGAGGTCGTCATATTTGTCGTTCATTGGTCTACATTGATTTCGGTATACAACTTCATCATTTGTTGTAACCTCATCATTATTGTATGTAACTTCTCCCTCCTTACAAATAGAATTCTCCTGAGTTTCTTTAATTTCTTTTATGATTTTTTATAATGATTATATCGAATTTTAGTTTATTGGGTGTTAAAATCTTTGTTTCAGATAATGTTTTACATTGGAGAACGTATAGTTTAACAATTGCATTGTGCAATTTGTAAAATTTGTTAGATAGTTGTAGCTAAGTTTGACATTTCTATCGACGCATGTTTCATTAACAACGTTATTATTATTTTTTACAAATATGGTCTCATCATCAAAAGATACAATTTCTGTTTCCCCGTTTGTTCTGAATTCACAATTTTGTCTAATAACACAATGGTTCGTTTAAACTTTTAGTTGGTTCAAATATATAAAGGTTTTATTCTTATATTTTACAATGTATTGCATGTTTGCATCAATTTCATTGTAATATTATTTATTGGGCATAGGGATTAAAACTTTAATTAGTAGGGTAATTTTTTTGAGTTTTTATATCAAATACTATCATGTCTTCCTTATATTCTGTAACTCCTAACTTTATTTGTTTCAATTCATAAAAATCTATATTATGTTTCAATTTCGTCATTCGTTAGGATATTTGGATGTAATATATTACTTCTAGCGGAAACAATATTATCTTGGATATGCTCTATTCTAGAATTAATATATTTTAACTTAAATAGTTTTTTAACTTAGATAGTTTTTCTATCATAAATATTACTTTCTCTTAAATTCTGAAAACTACTATTAAAATATTTGTTCAACTTAACTTGCATATTTAATGCCATTATTGTATTATGATTGTTCCTTGATACTTGGTCCAAGTGCTGAATTATGGTCTGCCGGTGTTGTCATCCATTTTTCCGAAGATCCATTTTTGTGCAGTTCCTATTGTATTTATTAAACCTCGTCTTTGTCTGCGTTCAAAAGGTAATAGGGTTCTAATTTTATGTAATAAATTCTCAATCTCTTCGTTAAGCATTCGTCTTGTTTTAAAGGTTTTAAATTTAAAGAAATAGTTTTTGCCAATTCTATAATTTTATTAGGTTTTATAACATGAAGTACGATGTCTGTTTCGTTGGTGGTCACTGTGTCAATAAGTTGTACAATAGTTTCACGTATCCGTCTTGTTCGTTTATTTTTTTGAATGTCAAAAAATGTTGACAGCTAATCTGTGTCACAATCGTTATCAGTATGAAGATCAAAGTTGTCGGCTGAAAATTTTATAGATCTTTTAATATTTGTTACATGAATACCTCTTAAATCTGCCTTTTTATATTTTGGTTCATGTTTATGCCTAACTGCTTTGTATTTCTTAATAAAAAATATTCTTCCTTAGTCTCATTTAATTTTTTGATCCTTTTCTGTTTAGTATTTTCAATATTTTTGCGAATTGTTTCAAAATCCACTTTGTATGTTTGAACATCTATTGGCATACATTTTGTGGTTGAGTGAAATCTTTCATTATAACTTCTTACTGCTTTCTGTATCAGACGATTAACTGAATAATTACTATGGTTCAATGACAAAATTCTAAACTCCTCTGCTATTGTATTATGAAAACGGTCTACGTCGGCGTTACCTGTGTGACTACTGGGTTTAGTTAAATGCAGTTCTATTCTTTCTGTCTGTAAGAATTCCTTTATTTTTATAACTTTGAACTCATTATTTGCTTATATTTTGTTTGGCTTTCCTATTTTTGTAAAGCGTTTTTCTAATTTTTCCAAAATTGTTAAATGAATCCTATCAGTTAAATGGTAGGCTGATCCGAACTTGGACAGTTTGTCCTAGTTAAAAAAATGGACCTTTTTCATTACGAATGTATCAATATGAATTACTTGATTAATACAGTTAGGGGTTTCTGTATGATTGAATTTAAGTTTAATTGGTTGTTTATTTTATTATCATATTTTATATTATTTATCATATTTTACTTCCTGGCAAACTTCACATTGATTTTTTTTAATACCACGCGCGCACCAAGGGGATATGAATACCCTTTTTCTTCAGGGCGCGGGCGGGTGGTGTAGTAGTTTGAAACTCAGGTGTATTTTAGGTTTCTATATTTTTCCCAGAGGTGGTTGTCAAACTGGACGGGACGAGCTAGTACATCCTCAACCAGTGGGTCTTAAGTACGTGCCTTAGTTGTTAGTTCGTTACATTTAGCCCAGCCAGCAACCACTCCAACACCAGTGTTATGCCTTCATGTCAGAGTTGACGCCGACGGGATTTTCATATAACTACATACAAATTCAATGAAAAGACTTTTTCAAAGAATTGCCTCGCACGGGATTAGAACCCGCGACCCTCTGCTTGAGGAGTCTATGCATATACCACTACACCACGGCCACCCCACTACACCACAATTAATTATTAATTGTATATGTTCCATCAACTTTAGATAGTAAATTTTGGTTTTAATCTGATTATATGTCTCTAGTAATTTTGAATGCTGGCTTTCTTTAACGTTGTATAAAGATATGTGCTTTACAAGCTCTACTTCTGTTTAAATATCCTGAGCTCTATATGAACAATTAATGAATTTAATCTCACTAGCATTTAAATACATTTCTCTAATTTTTTCCTCTAAAATATTATATAGTACCTGTGATTTGATAGATCGGAATTTATACCTATTTTTCTTTTCTTAATTAACCTTCGTAAAATATCTTTTAATCTACTGAAATCATATTCTGAAATATAAATTATTCTTTTCCCGTGTATTATCTCGATTTCTTTGACTTTGTCATTAGTAAGTATTAACTGTTTTATTTTTTTTTACAATATTTTTTTCAATTAGAATATTATCCAACAATTCTTTGTCAATTGAGTGAATGGCTTCATTTATTTCATCTTTTAAATTAAACAAAAAGTCTGAATATGCATAGCTTTTGTTGCATTTTAGCGAAAGATTTCTACGTGTGGGGTATGTGATTCCTCTTTCTCCTTTAAATTAACGTCCTCGTTGTTTTCTATTCGATTCAAAAAATCCGCTACTTTATTATCCTTTTCAATTCAAATTGAATTTCAAATTGAAACTCACCTGACTTATGTAACCTACTTTGGTGTCTGGGTGATAGATCCTTTCCTTTGTATTGGGTCTACAACTTCGGTCTTCGTGCGGTTTGCTAAGTGATGGCGTAACTTGTATTATTCCATTGGAACATGCGTTGGAAAGCTACTGTCATTGTACGTCATTTCAGTATATGTCATTCATTTGAAGCGTAAACAACAATAATTTTTTTTCACTCAAATATGTCGAACTTTGTGCCTGAAAAAGTGTTTTTGCGGGGAGTTCTTCTTCATTATTTTAATATGAAGAAAACTGCTGCCGAAAGTCATCGTATCTCGATGGATGTTTATGGTGAATATGCGCTAGCTGAGCGAACGTGCCAAAAGTGGTTTGCACGATTTAAAAGTGGTGATTTTGGCTTATAAGACGATGAACGTCCTGGGCAGCCAAAAAAGTTTGAAGATGAAGAACTGGATGAAGATTGTTTCCAAACACAAGAAGAGCTCGCAGAATCTTTGGGTGTCACTTAAGCAGCCATTTCAAAACGTTTAAAAGCAGCTGGATATATTCAAAAGCAAGGAAATTGGGTTCCACATGAACTCAAGCCGAGAGACGTCGGAAGGCGGTTTTGCATGTCCGAAATGCTGCTGGAACGCCACAAAAGGAAGTCATTTTTGCATCGGATTGTTACTGGTGATGAAAAATGGATCCATTACGACAACCCCAAGCGCAAAAAATCATATATGAAACCCTGCCAACCAGCCAAATCAACGACAAAGCCGAATATCCATGGCGCGAAGGTAATGCTCTGTTTTGGTTGGATCAGATGGGTGTGCTGTATTATGAGCTGCTAAAACCAGGTGAAACCATCAATGGACAACGCCGAAAAACGCCCGGAATATGCAACCAGACACGAGGCAATAATTTTCCATCATGACAACGCTCGGCCCCACGTTGCTCTTCCGGTTAAGAACTATTTGAAAAACAGTGGATGGGAAGTCTTACCCCACCCGCCTTATAGCCCAGACCTTGCCCCTTTTGACTACCATTTGTTCCGATCGATGAAGAACGCCCTCACTGAAATACGGTTCACATCAGAGCAGAATATCAAAAATTGGCTTGATTCATTCTTGGCTGCCAAGCCGCCGCAGTTCTTTTGGGATGGGATCCACATATTGCCAGAAAGATGGAAAAAAGTCATAGCTTCAGATGGGCAATACTTTGGATAATACTATTGTACATGTTTTTCTTAAATAAACGTCCAAATTTTGAAAAAAAAAAGAAAACCGCACGAATTAAATTACATACCCAATATTTTGCGTGTAAGAACTTAACTGGCTTGTGATTTGTAAAAATTTTAAACTTTTTGCCATAAAGGTAGAATCGTAAATAGTTATTGACCACATTATTGGTAGAAATTCCTTATCGGTTGCCGAATAATTCTTTTCGGCAATAATTCTTTCGGTTATTAAGAGTTCTTGAAGCAAAACATATTGGATACCCTTCTTGGGATAACACTGCTCTCATAGCATAATTCGATGCGTCTATTGTAAGAGAAAATTGTTTTACAAAATTTGAATATTTCAATATATGATAACTACTTATTAATCTCTTTAACTTCACAAATACTTCTATGTAATTAGGGTCATTTATATTTATTTTGAAATTTTTTAAGGTATTTTGTTATAGGTTGAACGATCTTTGTGTAGTCTCTGATGAATTTTCTGTAATATCCGGTTATTCAAATAAAACTTTTAATCTGTTTTGTTGTTTTTGGTAGTTCTAACTTCTCAATGACTGCTATCGTCAGGGTTAGGCTTTAAACCATCTTTTGTTAAATCATTCCAAGGAATTAAATTTTTTTCACTGTTTCTATATTCTTTCTATCCTCTTCTTTGATTAATGTTTGATGATATCCTTTGGCAAGATCGATAGTACTAAAATACTGTGCTTTTTCAAGTTTATCCAAAAAAGAATCGACATTTGGCAATTGAAACTTGTCGTCGATGGTTATATAATTTAATTTCCGATAATCTACAACTTTCCTAAACTTCTACTGTCCGGAATTGTCCATTTCCTATGAAACTACTATCAGACGACTTGAATATTTTGAGTTACTTTTTCTTACAATTTTTTGTTCCTCCATTTCCTTTATCTGCCGTCTTACTTCCTCTTCATACTGTGGTGCATATCTGTACAGTTTATCATCTGTCGTTGTGATAATTTCATGTTATATCTCTGGAGTACTGGTAAGCTTTTCTACTTCTTTGAAGAATAAACTTCCGAATCCTTTGATTAATTTTTCGATCTCCATTTTTTTTTTTGTTCTTTTAGTGGAGTTGATGTCTATTCATAAGTTTAAATTTACCCACTTAAACTTTGTCGATTTTTTTTTTTTTTTTCACTTGTGTCTAATTGTTTTAAGCTTTTCACTTTAGTCTTTGTCGACTTTTGTTTGTAGTCTTTTCACAATTTTCCACTTCGAGTTTTAAAAGATACGCGTTAGTTCACTGGACTCCAGGTTTTACTGAAATCCTACCGACTGCGCCAATTAACTAAATATAAAGTTTCGTGATTAAAAAAAAAAAAAACTTTTATTTAAAATTCACTTATAAAAAAGAGTTAATAATCGATATTGGCAGGAGAAGTTACAATATCATACTACATCATTAAAATGATTTTTGCCTGTTTTTAATGAAATGAATAAAAAATGGATATTAAACCTAAATTGGCTTGTGCTAAATTTGCATAGACCTAGTGTCAGCGAATTGAACATTTTCATTTGAAATGCTTTGTGCCCTATTTATGATAACATTGACGAGATCATTATATTTGTCGTTGATTGATCTGCATTAATTTCGGCATATAACTTCATCATTTGTTATAACCTCATTATGTTTGTATGTAACTCGCGTTTCTACGATCCAATTTGATGGATTTCTCCTTGTGTCATTCTCGGCAAAGTTCTGATGCAAGATATCTGAAAGGAGCACCGAAGGTGGCATAGTGAACTTTCACCTCCAATTATTGCGACATGGCATAACCTGAAAACTGATTTCAATGCTCCAAATGACGTCGAGATACTACGCTGGACACGTTTCACCAACGAGACTCGGATTAAATTCCACAGGTTTTGTGATGCATCCAAAAAGGCATATGCTTTCATAAATTTGCTGCTTTCGAAAACCAGAGTTGCATATCTTAGCACTGTTGGAGCTTTGCGGTGCGGTGTTGCTTACACACTTGTTGGTACATATCACTAAGACCATGTATCTGTGAGGGCGACGAATCTATGCGTGGTCTGATTCGCAGATTACGCTTGCATGGATCAAACGACGGCTCGTTCTGCGTCGTACCACATTCTTCGCAAACAGAGATCGGAGACATGTTTAATATCAGAGTCTGCTTTACAGTTATTAAAGCTTAAAAGGGAAAGGGGAAACATACAAATATTAGAAATTGTAGAAAACAATACAGTTTAAGGTTCAACTTAATGCTTTGGTCCTACCCAAGGTCACAGCGGATCTACCGACAAAGACTATCCAGTACACCAACTGGAATGATATCCGAAATCTTTAACTTGCTGATCCCACATTTTACAAACAAAGCAAAATTGATGTATTACTTGGCGCACACATATACCGATCAATCATTCTCAAAGGTGTGATCAAAAGAGCACCAAGCTCAAAGGACTGAGCTGGGATGGGTACTGTTTGGAGGTGTTTCTTATAGCAATAAAATTAAGACATCTCTCCACATGACTACCGAAAGTAATGATGTAGATTAAATTCAGCTTAAATTTTGGAAGCTTGAGGAAATAGGAAGGAACAAAATGCTGTCTTCTGAAGATGAGCAATGCGAAACGCACTTTTGTCACATTAACCAACGTCAGGTAGATGAGAAATATATGGTTCAATTTCCATTCAACGACGGAACACGACCGCTATTGGGTTTGTAATATAACTCGGCAAATATAAGGTATCTTCAACTGAAGAACAAATTCAAATCCAACATTTTGTTCCATCAGGAATACAAAAGGGTTTTGAAGGGATACAACGAGTTGGGCCATATGACGAAAGTAGTACCAACACTGGTAGCGGCTCAGTATTTCATTCCCCACCATGCAGCGATGAAGGAATATAGCTCCACCAACAAGCTGCGAATTATATTTGACGCGTCCTGCAAATCTTCAAATGGTACGTCACTGAACGACCATGTCGCAAGACGACATATTTAAACACATTTCTCGATTCAGAAAGAATAAGGTAGTGTTTAAAGCTGGAATTAACAATATGTGTACGCAGATTTGGGTAACTCTTGATGATTATGTCTACCATATCATTTTATAGAGAGACAACCAAAACGAAGATGTTTATTCATATTGGCTGAATACCGTCACCTTTGGCACTGCTGCAGCACCGTACTTATCGGTTCGCATCCTGAAACAACTGGCTACAGACGAACGCGACAATTATCCGCTTGAATCAAAAATTGCGACGGGGACGACGTCATTCATGCGTCATGCAAATCTTAAAATGAACGACTATCCCTTTGTTGGTCCTAGACTACAAGACGACATATTTAAACACATTACTCGATTCAGAAAGCATAAGGTAGTGTTTATAGCTGACATTAACAAAATGTATAGTCAGATTTGGGTAACTCCTGATGATTCTGTCTACAAAATCATTTTATAGAGAGACAAGGAAGACGAAGATGTTAAATCATATTGGTTGTCACCTTTGGCACCGCTGCAGCACCGTACTTTTCGGTTCGCATCCTGAAACAATTGGCTACAAACGAACGAGACGATTATCCGCTTGCATCAAAAATCGCGAAAAGGAAGTTCTACGTGGACGACGTCATTCATGGGGCAGACTCAATTAATGAAGCTTTGGAAATGCAACAACAACTCCTTTTTATGCTGATGCAATAATCAGGCGATGTTAGAAGCCGTTCTAGAATCTGATAAGAAAGTAAATGTACCGCTGTCGTCTGACCAAAGCTCGGTTATAAAAACCTTAGGGATATATTGGCATCCTTGAAGGGATACATTTTCCTTTAAACTAACTCTGCCGGAACAAAAACACACTACGAAAAGAACAATCCTGTCGGACATCGAGCGAATTAACTAAATATAAAGTTTCGTGGTTTAAAAAAAAAAAAAAAAAAAAACTTTTATTTAAAATTCGCTTATAAAAAAGATTTTAAAATCGATATTGGTAGAAGGAGTTACTATATCATACTACCGGTGTACAACTTCGTAATAGTTAAACAATTAATTTTAGGCGACTAGGTTCGCTTCACTGGACTCCAGGTTTACTGATATCCTACCGATTGCGCCAATTAACTAAATATACAGTTTCGTGATTTAAAAAAAAAAAACTTTTATTTAAAATTCATAAAATTATTAAAATTATTAAGTCACAATATCATATTACATCATTAAACTGATTTTTGTCTGTTTTTATTGAAATTAAAAAAATTGGCCTGTGCTAAATTCGCATGACCTAGTGTCAACGATTTGAACATTTTCATTTGAAATGCTTTGTGCCGTATTTACAATAATATTGACGAGTTCGTCATATTTTTCGTTCATTGGTCTACAATGATTTCGGTATCCAACTTCATTTATTGTAACCTCATCATGTTTGTATGTAACTGCTCCATACTACAAATATAATTCTCCTGAATTTCTTTAATTTCTTTTATGTTTTCCATATTTTTTTTTTTAAATGATTTTATCATGAATTTCGTTATTTTTTGGGTAATAAAATCTTTGTTTCAGATAATGTTTTACATTAGAGAACTTATAATTAAACAATTGTATTGTGCAATTTGTAAAATTTATTAGATAGTTGCCGCTAAGTTTGCCATTTCTATCGTCGCATGTTTCATTAACAACGTTATTACTGTTTTTTACAAATATGGTCTCATCATCAAAAAATACAATTTCGTTTCCTCGTTTGTAATTTCTAATAACAAAATGTTTGCTTTCGATAAGTTCGCTTAAACTTTTAGTTGGTTCAAATATATAAAGGTTTTATTCTTATATTTTACAATATATTCCATGTTTGCATCAATTTCTTTGCAATATTATTTATTGGGCATAGGGGTTACAACTTTAACTAGTAGGGTAACGTAATTTTTTTTTTAATTTTTATATCAAATACTATCATGTCTTCTTTATATTTTGTAACTCCTAACTTTATTTGTTTCAATTTATAAAAATCTATTTTATATGTTTCAATTTCGTCATTCGTGAGAATATTTGGATGTAATATATTACTTCTGGCGGAAACAATATTATCTTGGATATGCTCTTTTCTAGAATTAATATATTTTAACTTAAATAGTTGATCAAAATACATTTTTTTCTGTGTTATCTGCCTTTCAACTTCCTGCACAGAATTAATTTGTTGTAAAATAGTTTTTCTATCATTAATAATAGTTTCTCTTTAAGTCTGAAAAGAACTATTAAAATATTTGTTCAACTTAACTTGCTTATTTTAATCTGCAAAATGTGGTTTTTACAAAAAAAAAAAAAACTGATGTCCTTTTTTTGTCAAAAATCAAAATGTCAAGTGTCTGGTTCCCGAGAGGTTTTCTGTGTTGTTTTCTTTTTCTGGTACTGTTGCCATGGGGCAACACTGCCCCTCTATTAAAGCATCGCAGCTCCGACCGATGATTTTTCCGCAATTTGTATAGGGTGCTAGACGATTAACGTGAATGACTCGACGCTTGCCGCTGTGCACTCCTTGGATACGGTAGACTAGGTTGTTCAATTGCTTAACGACGGTGAAAGGTCCCTTCCAATTTCGCTGCATTTAGTACAATTTAGTACGCAGTCCCACTCTACGTTTAGGGTTAAACAACCAGACCTTATTACCTGAAACGAAAGAAATAGGGTTAGCTCGTAAGTCGTACCTGTTCTTCATGAACATTGCGTAACTGTTGCTTAAGCTTTTCAACAAATGTTGTGACCGATTGTTGTGAGGTAGACCGGGGTCCGAATATTAAATCAGCTGGTAGACGTGATTCCCTTCCAAACATAAGCATCGTTGGCGTATACTTATTGGCCTCGTGCAAAGAAGAACGGTATGCCATTAAAGCTAATGGGAGAACTTGAATGCAGTTAATTTGGTTTTTGTACACATACTTCGCCAAATAGTTTATTACGTTTGAATTATACCGCCCTACCATCAGAGGTATCTGGTATAAGACGATGCCAAGGTACTGCATCGTCTGTTGAAAAACTATTGATTCAAAATTGCAGCCTTGATCTGAGTGTAAGATGTGAGGCACTCCAAGCCGTCTAAGCATTTCTTGCGTAACCTTTGCTACAACCAGTTCTGCTTTTTGGTCGGGTAGCGCAAATGCCTCCGGCCACTTAATGAAATTGTCCATCAAAACAACGATGTACCGGCTGTTATTTGTTGATCGAGGTAAAGGTCCAAGGATATCGATGGCCACCCTTTCAAACGATTCACTATTAAGAGAAATCTTCAGTTGTCCACGAGTTTTTAGCGTTTATTCTTTTCTCGTGATGCATGTCCAGTACTTTTCGCACCCTTCGAAGACATCACGCGTTTGCCCGAGCCAGTAAAATCTACTTTTTACTTTGCGAAGAGTTTTACTTCGACCAAGATAACCACCATTCGGCTCCGTATGAAGGCTTTGCAATATCTTCGCCACATAATTTCGAAGTATCACTAGTTCGTTAGTAGTTGCATCTTCAGTCTGCTCCTATAGCTTTATCAGCACTCTGTCCTCTAACGCCAAACTTTCAAACTGACCCCAATAGATTTTCACCTCACGTCCTTCTCTTAATACACTTTCCCTTGAAGGTTTTGCTTGCATTCTGACCCATGATTTAACGTGTGATAAGCACAAGTCCTCGTCTTGTATTGCTTTCAAGTCGTCGCCAATAATTTCTATTGTAAAGATGTGTTTTACCAATCCTACGTGTCGTTGCGTTAGCCTCCATCGATTCGGCTGTTTTACAATGCTAACAGTCCCCGCAATGTCGTCGGGATAATGCGTCTGCATTGCCGTGGCGAGAACAAGGCTGGTGCTGAATGTCTATGTCGTATTGTTGGAGACGTTCAAACCATCTAGCGATATGTCCCTTCGGTTGCATGGTCAGTTCTTATTGTGAATCTTCGGCCAAAAAGATAATGATAAAAGTGACGCTTGACACTATAGCCAGCAACTCCTTCCGGGTGACACAATAGTTCATTTCTGCTTTATTTAAGCTAGAGCTGTAATATTCTACTACATCTCGACACCATCCTGATTGACCAAGCACCGCGCCCAGTCCACAGTTACTGAATGGGACACCAAGGTCAGGATATGCCAATATCGGAGCCTTCGTAAGTTCGTCCTTAAGTTTCCTATATGCGTTTTCCTCGGCTTCGTCCCAAATAAATTTCCGTTTTTCTTCCGTGAGCTGGAAGAGTGGTTTGGCGATTGTAGAGAATCCGCGGATGAACATCCCGTTTTAAACCCGGCGTTGGCCAATGCTGAACGTCTTCAATTTTCGAGGGGTCAGTTTTAATTCCATTCGAGACACAATATGCCCAAATACTGCACGTCCTCCCTGAAAAAGAAACATTTTTGGAGACTCAAAGATGTCGTTGTATTTGGCGAGTAGTGAAGAAAATTGCTGGCATTGACTCTTACTCAACCCTGGTGACTGAAGTGCAATATCCAGCATATCAGTTAGCTGTGTATTTGCGGATATGCTTGGTACATTGACGACTTTAACTTCAATAGCCCCTCCGATGATTGTATTTCTGCGAATAGTAATAGGGTTATAGCTTTCATTGAGAACATGTACCTTAACGACGTCCTTAGAATGATTCACCAGAGTTCCTGATAAGTGCACCGAAGACGGTAACTCAGATTCTTCGCAGGCTTCGATCATCAAATCTCCAATTGCGTTGCTTGTTGGCAATGTTCCCTCCAACAGTGACTCTGAGTTGGCGGGTAGTCTACTGCGCCGTTGTGTAAAAAAGAATTCGTTGACTGCCCCCAGCAACTCGAAGTAATAATGGCGGACCCTCAATTGTAATCATCAGTGTGGAAAAGTCCAGCGTACAGCGAGGATTTCGCAAAAAGTCAACTCCTAGAATACAAGCAACATTTATTCGAAGCATGAGAAACTCGTGTTGGAAGGCTAATCCATGGAGTTCCAACGTTGCTCTGCGTCGACCTTCAGCCATCACTTATTACCTGTGATTCCTCTTATTCGATGGTTAGTTGATTTAAATGCATTCGTGTCGATGAGTGAAATGTTAAGAATTGACACCTCCGCACCAGTATCGATGATGATTTCACAGTTACGCCCATTTACCAATAAACTAGTGGTACCCAGTGCAAAAGCACGGATGGTATAAGGCCTCCGTCTCTCGGCAGCACTCTGAACAGCTGGTAGCATCGTATTACTTTGTTGGGGCTCGCTACCATTCTTCAACAACTGTTGCCCCCTTAAGGTGGTGGATATTAGTTTCCCGAGAATTCTTCTCTCAATGCCGAAGGTCCGCTGGATTTTTCTATTTTTGCTTGCCTGTTTCCTCGACTCGTCCGGTCGTTTTTTTCACAGTTTTTTTTCTGGAAAACTAAAGGTTTTTCTAATCGCAGCGAGATATTTTGAGCAACACTAAGTGCTTCAGACAGGCACGATGGACGATTTACCAAATTTAGAACCTGGCTGTTTTGAATTGTCTCGATAAACTGGCTTAGGACAATTTTATGTAATACATCCGGGCAGCCATTTAAGACAAGGGAGGCAAGTCATTGGATTTTCAGTGCAAATTCGGCCAGCGATTCCCTGATTCGCTGTACTCTGTTTCGCAGATCTGTAAAACTTGCATGTGTGTCCAAAAAAAACCGTTGACGGAGCCAAGTAACAAGTAGTAAGTAATTTGGTAGCTCGAAAGATGGCAATACTCTCAATACAGCCAAAGCATTTTCCCTCAGATTCACTTCTAACATTTCGCGTTTCTCTTCCTCTGTCCAGCCTTGGTGTTTTGCGAATATTTCGAATTGGCGCTCATATGCTAACCAGGAATCGTCGTACGGTGTCACCGAAAGAGTAAGAGGTTTGCCATTGTACGCACCTTACGTATTGCAGGGTAGTCTGCACGGTTCTCCTTTGGTACCTTCTAATTCGATGCTAATTGAATGGGGCTTCGAAAAGAATTTGTTTCAGGTGTGCCTGTTTCAGGTGTGCCTGTTTCAGGTGTGCCTGTTTCAGCTTGATGCAAATCATTGGCGGTCGTAATAATCCGAGTTGATGCAGCGTTAAGTGAAGAGGGCTGTCGTTGTCGTTGCGGTAAGCTTGTCACGTTCCAATTGCCAATCGTGGATTCTATTTCTTCCAATCGCTTTTCCATAGATGTGCTGTAGATGTTGAGCTTCTCCTCCAATTTGGTGTGCTGGGCTGCAACAGTTTCGCTTAGTTCGCTCTTGACAGCAGCGAATTCCAATAAAAGCGTGTCCAACATTTCTTTTAGTGAAGTCCCGTCCATGATTACTGTGGGAATACTTGAACTGCTACACACACACTAGTGTAGCGAAACGTTCTTTTATAATAAGCAAAACTAAAGGAGAAAAATCTACGTTAACTATTTTATTAAACTTTTAATCTGCAAAAAAAAAAACAAAAAAAAAATGTTTTTATTTTTTTTTTCTTTTACTTTCTTCTTTCTTTGTCAAAAAGTGTCTATGTGTCTTTGTTTTCTTTTTCTGGTGCTGCCAAGTAAGTTTTCGCAACAATATTATCAATCTCTTCGTTATTCAGTATTCTTATTCTAAAAGTTCTAAATTTAATAGAAAAAAAGTTTTTACCAATTCTATAATTTCATTGGGTTTTATAACATGAAGTACGATGTCTATTTCATTGGTGATCATTGTGTCATGATGTCATGAAAATCGTTTATTTTTTGAATGTCAAAAAAATGTTGACAGCTAATCTGTGTCACAATCGTTATCAGTATGAAGATCAAAGTTGTCGGCTGAAAATTTTGTAGGTCTTTTAATATTTGTTGCATTACTAGGTGCAGTGAAAACTAACCTCCTTGAATGCGATCAAGTCGGTGGTGGTACAGAGGACAATGTTAAAAAAAAATACATGAAATGGTGTTGACTGACCGGAAAGTGAAGGTGCGCGAGCTAGCAGATACCATAAAGATTAGTACTGAGGGCACACGCCATATTTTGGGCAATATTCTGCATATGAAAAAGTTATCCTGCCGCTGGGTGCCGTGCATACTCACTCCTGACCAAAAACACGAACGCGAGAGCACTTCGAAAGAGTGTTTGGACTTGCGGATGCGGAATCAGGCAGAGTTTTGGCGTCGATTGGTAACTGTTGATGAAATTTGGATCCACTATTACACACCAGAGAGCAGAATGGGTGCCCGGCAATGGACTGAATCCGGTACGAGTGCTCCGCAGCGGCCGGAGGAGGCTCGATGGGTCGGAATGATTATGACGTCGGTTTTCTGGGATTGTCATGTCATACTCTTCGTGGACTACCAGGTAAAAGGAAAAACCATCAACAGCGAGTATTACTGTGCATAATTGGAGCGATTGAAGGCCGAAATCGCTGCAAATAGGACTCACAAGAGCATCACAACCACAGCTAAAATCAATGACTTACGGCTGCAATTGCGGACGCATCTTCCGTATTGGAGGATGCCCGATATGGCTCCCTCGGACTATTATCTCTTCCCAAACCTCAAAAATGGCTCATCAATAAAAAATTCAGCTCACGCGAGGAAATCATCGACGCCACGGAGGAGGATTTTGCAGACCTTCAATACGGACGGGATCAAAAAGTTGGAAAATCGCTAGAATAAGTGTATCAAACTAAAAGGGGACTATATTGAATAAAATAAAAAAAACATTTAAAAAATTTTTTTCTTTTTCATTCCCAAGGAGGTTACTTTTCACCCCATCTAGTTATACCTCTTAAATCTGCCTTTTTATATTTTGTTTCATGTTTATGCCTTACTGCTTTGTAATTCTTAATAAATTTTTTCTTTCTTTTCTCATCATATTCTTCCCTAGTCTTATTTAATTTTTTGATACTTTTTTGGTTGGTATCTTTAATATTTTTGCAAATTGTTTCAAAATCTACTATACCTTGTATGTTTGAACATCTATTGAATATTCCATTATAATTTCTTACTGCTTTCCATATCAGACGATTAACTGAATAAATTCTATGGTCCAATGACAAAATTCTAAACTTCTCTTTTATGGTATTATGAAAAAGTTCTACGTCGGCGCTACCTGTGTGACTATTGGGTTTAGTTAAATGTAGTTCTATTCTTTTTCTTTGTAATAATTCTTTTATTTGTATAGCTTTGAACTCGTTATCTGCTACTATTTTTTTTTTTTAGCTTTCCTATTTTTGTAGTGTTCTTTTAATTTTTCAAAAATTGTTATATGATTCTTTTCAGTCAAATGGTAGGCTGATCCGAACTCGAACAGTTTGTCTATTATAGTAAAAAAATTAGCCTTTTTCATTACGAATGCATTAACATGAATTACTTGATTAATACAGATAGGGGTTTCCGTATGTACGAATTAAGGTTTAATTGGTTGTCTATCATATTTGACTGCTTGGTTAACATCACATTGATTAATTATTAATTATATAGGTTCCATCAACTTTAGATAGTAAATTTTGGTTTTTATCTGAATATATGTCTCTAGTATTTCTGAATGCTGGTTTTCTCTAACGTGGTATAAAGATATCTGCTTTACAAGCTCTACTTCGGTTTTAATATCCTGAGCTTTATATGAACATTTAATGAATTTAATATCACTAGCATTTGAATACATATCTCTCCTTTTTTCCTATAAAATGTTATAACTATGATCTGATGGATCGGAATATATACCCATTTTTACCTTTATTAATAAACCCTCGTACAATACGAGTATCTTCTAATCTACTGAAAACATATTCTGCGATATAAATTATTCTTTTCCCGTGTATTATATTGACTTTGTCATTGGTAAGTAAGTATATTTGTTTAAAATATTTTCTTCAATTGGAACATGATCCAACAACTCTTTGTCAGCTGAGTGAATGGTTTCATTTATTTCATCTTCTAAATTAAACAAAAAGTCTGAATCTGCACAGCTTTTGTAGCATTTTAGCGAAAAATTTTCTACGAGTGAGGTATGTGATTCCTCTTCCTCCTTTAAATTTAACATCCTCGTTGTTTTCTATTCGAATCAGAAAATCCGCTACTTTAAAAAAAGCCCGAATGCGGTTAGTAGCAATAGTAAAACACGAATTTTTTATTGACGAGATTGTTAGAATTTCCAAGAACGAGACGGCTAATAAAGGAAGTAAACTGGCAAGACTCTCGCCTATTATCAATGAAAACAGGATATTGAGAGTTGGGGGGCAATTGGAAAATGCCGATTTACCATATGCATGCGTCACCCCATAATACTGCCTTCCCAAAATGTATTAACGACCCTCATAGTGCACGGTGTTCACATGAAATCGCTCCATGGACAATAACTCATGATGGCAACACTCAGAACTGAGTACTGGATTCTCTATTTAAAATTCAATGTGAAAAGATGCATTCGTAATTGTCTCCTATGCAATCGTCACAAAGCTCCACAAATGCAGCAAAAAATGGACAACCTACCGGCATTAAGAGTCACTCATGGAAGAATCGCTGTAACAAAATAACGAAGGCGTACATTGCAATATTCATCTACTTCACAACGAAGGCTGTGCACCTCGTACTCATCAGAAATCAAGGAGAACCACTTAGACAGATGACATCTGCTTCAAAGGGTCCAACAAGACGTTTGGAAAATATGGAAGCCAAAATAAATTGTGCGAGTTCAACATCGCACAAAATAGCTCAATTCAGATGAAAAGCTTAATGCAGAACAACTTCCTTCCTGGCGAACAAACACCGCCTACCCTGTGGCAACTTGGCAGAAACATATCGACTCATCCTGAGACAATCAAGACGGCAACAACAATAACTAAAATTTGCCTAATGCCAATAACAACTTAGGACAAGCATCCAAACGCACGTCCAGAGACGCACCCCCACAGATATTAATAAAATAATAATAACTAAGCCCTTATGAATATAAACAAATACCGTTATTTCCGATGGTAATTTTGACTCCCTTTGGGCAACACTGGTTAAAAGATACCAAAATCTGAGACTATTAAAAGACAATCAATTGCACCAACATACACGGCGCCAGATGATTTTATGCTAATGAGGGCAATAACTCTAAAGATGATTGGACATTCTGCTCCAACGATCACTCAGTCGAAATTAAATAGAGGTTCTGACCGCACAGTTCGATCACACAACTCAACAGTTTCCAAGTGTTCAACTGCTTAAAGTTTAAAGCATTGAATCCTATGAGGAGACATGACATTGTTAAAAAACATAAGTTATGCGTCATTTGTCTTTCCAGTGCGCATTCTAACCAAACTTGCACAAGCATATTCACACATTTTAAATGTAGGCGAAGAATATCCAATGCACCAACTGGAATCATATCCGAAATCTTTAACTTGCTGATCTCACATTTTACAAACAAGGCAAAATTGATGTAATACTTAGCGCAGACATATATCCATCAATCATTTTTAAAGGTGTGATCAAGGGAGCACCAAGTTTTCCTATGGCTCAAAGGACTGAGCTGAGATGGGTACTATCTGGCGATGTGTCCTATAGCCATGAAATTAAGACATCTCTCCATATGACTACCGAAAGTAGGGATGTAGATAAAATTTTGCTAAATTTTGGGAGCTTGAGGAAATAGAATCAAAATACTGTCTCCTGAAGATGAACAATGCGAAACGCACTTTTGTCGCACTTACCAACGTCAGGTAGATGGAAAACCTATGGTTCAACTTCCATTCAAGGACGGAATACTACCGCCATTGGGTTTGTCATATAACTCGGCAAGGATAAGGTATTTTCAACTGAAGAAAAAATTCAAATCCAACATTTTGTTCCATCAGGAATATAACAGGGTTTTGGAGGAAGAATACAACGAGTTGGGCAATATGACGGAAGTAGTAACCACATCGTTGGCGGATCAGTATTTCGTTCCCCACCAAGCAGCGATAAAGGAATCCAGCTCCACCACCAAGCTGCTAATTATATTTGACGTGTCATGCAAATCTTCAAATGGTGTCGCTAAACGACCATCTCTTCGTTGGTCTTCTGCAAGACGACATATTTAAACACATTACTCGATTCAGAAAATATAAGCTAGTGTTTATAGCTGACATTAACAAAATGTACAGGCAGATTTAGGTAACTCCTGATGATTCTGACTACCAAATCATTTTTCAGAGAAAGAAGGAAGACGAAGATGTTAAATCACATTGGCTGAATACCGTCACCTTTGGCACTGCGGTTTGCACCCTGAAACAACTGGCTACAGACGAATGAGACGATTATCCGCTTGCATCAAAAATCGCGAAAAGGAACTTCTAAGTGGACGACGTCATTCATGGGGCAAACTCAGTTAATGAAGCTTTGGAAATGTAACGACAACTCATTATTATGTTGAAGCGTGGAGTTTTTCCGTTGAGAAAATGGGCTAAAAATAATCAGGCGATGTAAGCCGTTCCAGAAGTTGAAAGTAAGTAAAGATACCGCTGTCATTCGACGAAGGAACGGCAATAAAAACCTTAGGGATACAGTGGCATCTTGGAAGGGATACATTTTCCTTTAAACTCTGCCAGAACAAAAAGACATTACGAAAAGAACAATCCTGTCGGAAATCGCGCCTTTCTATGATCCAATGTGATAGATATCTCCTTATGTCATTCTCGGCAAAATTCTGATGCAAGATATCTTTAAAGAGCATTAAAGTGAACTTTCACCTTCAATTATTGCGACTTGGCGTAACCTGAAAACTGATCTAAGCGCTCTAAATAACATCGGGATTCCGCGCCGTATACGTTTAACTAACGAGTCTCGGATTGAAATCCACAGATTTTGTGATGCATCCAAAAAGGCATATACTGCAGCCGTATATATATTCGAGTAATAAACGATGAAAGAACATTCATAAATTTGCTGCTTTCAAAAACCAGAGTTGGTGCGGTGTTGCGGTTGCGGTGCGGTGTTGCTAACACACTTGTTTGTACACACGAGTGAGACCATGTATCTGCAAGGGGCACGAGTCTGCGTGGTCTGATTCGCAGATTATGCTTGCATGGATCAACACGGCTAAGTATAGTCGAACCACAGCGTCGCAAACAGAGTCTCCGAAATTCAAGAGTTGACAGTGGTGGCATGGCAATGAGTTTCTCCAAACCTTTGAAGAACAACCTTATCAATAGATGAAATACCTATCACAGATTTGGAAACGAAACCATCAGGTGTTCTTAAGATCAAATGAGTTTATTGCATCTAGGTACCACACAAAAAATATTTTTCAGCTCTGCATCAATATCAACTCCTTTGAGACCAATGTACTTTTATCCCGGTTTTCATCACTACAGCGATTAGTACGAGTTGCAGCGTATTACCTTCCCTTCATCAAAAACTCCCGTAGACAATCAGCACGTACGTCTGGGCATCTATAGGTCGAAGTAGTCCAATATTGACGAGATTAATAGAATTTCCAAGAACGAGACGGTTAATAAAGGAAATAAATTGGCAAAACTCTTGCCCATCAGCTGGGGGACGATTGAAAAATGCCGATTTACCATATGCACCCCATAATACTGCCTGCCCAAAATGTATTAACGACTCTCATAGTGCACGATGTTCACATGAAATCGCTCCATGGCGGACAACAACTCATGATGACAACACTCAGAACCGAGTTCTGGATTCTCCATTTAAAATCCAATGTGAAAAGATGCATTCGTAATTGTCTCCGATGCTATCGTCACAAAGTTCCACAAATGCAGTAAAAACTGGGAAACCTACCGGTAGAGTCACTCATGAAAGGGTGGCTGTAACAAAATAACGAAGGCGTACATTGCAATTCTTATCTACTTCACAACGAAAGCAGTGCATCTCGAACTCAGCGATTATAGTTCTTTTGCATTTCTTGCCGCTTTTAAACGCTTCACAGCGCGCCGGCGGATCTGCACAAACCTATACAGCGACTGTGGAACAAATTTTTAAGGAGCTGCTAAGATGTTGAATACTAAAAAAAACAGAATGGAGCTAAGCGCCACCGTACTTTAGTGGGAAGCGCGAGTAAAGTCTATGAAAAACCATCTAAAACGAGTCATCATATAAATTTTCCGACGGAAATCTCATAGCTCAAATAGCTTATGGTCAAGAAGCAAAATTTGGTTCGCAGGAAAATCAGCAGAAGACCAACTACATTGGGTGGGGATATATCAAAAATGCTATGTTTGGCTTCTTCCACTAATCCGCATACGTAGCAGTGGTAAGCGTGCATGTATTAGAGGAAGTTCAAATAGATGAGCAACGCAAGGCAATGAAGCAGTGTAGATCAGCTTTAATTTCTATTGGAAGATTCGCAATCCTAAGGTACAACAACTCATGATGACAACACTCAGAACCGAGTTCTGGATTCTCCATTTAAAATCCAATGTGAAAAGATGCATTCGTAATTGTCTCCGATGCTATCGTCACAAAGTTCCACAAATGCAGCAAAAACTGGGAAACCTACCGGTAGAGTCACTCATGAAAGGGTGGCTGTAACAAAATAACGAAGGCGTACATTGCAATTCTTATCTACTTCACAACGAAAGCAGTGCATCTCGAACTCAGCGATTATAGTTCTCTTGCATTTCTTGCCGCTTTTAAACGCTTCACAGCGCGCCGGCGGATCTGCACAAACCTATACAGCGACTGTGGAACAAACTTTTAAGGAGCTGCTAAGATGTTGAATACTAAAAAAAACAGAATGGAGCTAAGCGCCACCGTACTTTAGTGGGAAGCGCGAGTAAAGTCTATGAAAAACCATCTAAAACGAGTCATCATATAAATTTTCCGACGAAAATCTCATAGCTCAAATAGCTTATGGTCAAGAAGCAAAATTTGGTTCGCAGGAAAATCAGCAGAAGACCAACTACATTGTGTGGGGATATATCAAAAATGCTATGTTTGGCTTCTTCCACTAATCCGCATACGTAGCAGTGGTAAGCGTGCATGTATTAGAGGAAGTTCAAATAGATGAGCAACGCAAGGCAATGAAGCAGTGTAGATCAGCTTTAATTTCTATTGGAAGATTCGCAATCCTAAGGTCAATGACCAGACGAATGGAATTATCTGCAAAATAGCCGTTTGAAGGAAGGTTTCATTAAAGCAATAAACTCCCAATTATTCCACCACTCGAATAGTGGAATAAGGTAACTTCCTTAAAATTTATTTGAACTCAATTTTTTCATTGCATATCGTTTTAGAGGCTAGTGCTTCTTGTGCACAGTACATTTTAATTGTATAGATTTCCTTCACCGCGCAACAAACGATTTTTTTTCTAACTACAACGTTAAGGTAGTAAATCTTTTTTTTTAATTTTGCTAAGTTTCCAATTTTACAATTTACAAACGTAAATGTATCATATTTATCATGTCTTACAATACAAATACACTATACTTACTTTTCTTTTTTCTGCAATTACTATAACTCATCTCTAATTGTTTGTTTTACTGACTTGATAGCTTCAAATAATTTTGAGTTTGTAACAAATTGTTTGTTATTGCTTAATTAATGGAAAACAATTAATTTTTTTTGCTATTGTTAACTCATCATGGGGATCAGGAGATCCTGCTATCCATTTAGAAATAGTACCGATAATTTCTATTGTACGTCTAGAGCGTGAGACCATGAGCTGATCTAATAAAGTTTGTATAATATAGATATTGTCGTGCTTATCATCTTCTAGTGTGTCTGCGTTAATTGCGTCATAATGATCTCATTCTAATTCTTTTTGGGTATTGTTCAAAAAGTTTTGGATGTGTCTGAGATTAGTCACATGCAATAAGCTGGATGTAAATCAATGGCATCATCTGTTTTAATTAATACATAGTTAGATCGGGTATGGTCAATGATTTCAGCAATGATAGTTATTATAACTGTGACTAAGATAAGGGTGAAGTCCATTGTCGGAAATAAAAGTTTCAATGGGAAGTTTTGTTAAATAATACTTTCATGGGTTTTTCTATGTGACAGAACGTATTGTTTTATTTTATTCATTAGCTGCTCTAATAAATACTTCAGTAGGATCGAGTAGTTTGTATTATTCTTTAATATATCTGGCAATTTCTTGTAAAGTACTAAGTACACATTCCACTTGGCCGTTAGTCGGCCTTACATATTTATAAGATATTACATATCTGCATGTGATATGCAAGGGTGTGATATATTGATATGTAAGATCTTTCCAATAATGCCGTGAATACAGCAGAATCGAATGTGGTAACTTGGTTACGGATTACATTCTTACATACAGGGAGGTTTTTTACAATTTCCAATACTTTGTTAGACATATCTTAGCGATTCTCTATTTTCTTAATCGTCAAAAATTTAGAATATGCCACTAAATCTAAACAAATTAAGAAAATAATTTTCTCGGCCTAAATGACATTAATGTCATGTACAGTCTCCTCCCCTTTTTCAGGTGTTGTCGCCCACCAATTCAAATGTCTATCATACTTGCTAATGTTACATACTATATTTCGCTGTCATTCGACGAAGGAACGGCAATAAAAACCTGGAAGGGGTACATTTTCCTTTAAACTTTGCCAGAACAAAAAGACATTACGAAAAGAACAATCCTGTCGGAAATCGCGCCTTTCTATGATCCAATGTGATAGATATCTCCTTATGTCATTCTCGGCAAAATTCTGATGCAAGATATCTTTAAAGAGCATTAAAGTGAACTTTCACCTTCAATTATTGCGACTTGGCGTAACCTGAAAACTGATCTAAGCGCTCTAAATAACATCGGGATTCCGCGCCGTATACGTTTAACTAACGAGTCTCGGATTGAAATCCACAGATTTTGTGATGCATCCAAAAAGGCATATACTGCAGCCGTATATATATTCGAGTAATAAACGATGAAAGAACATTCATAAATTTGCTGCTTTCAAAAACCAGAGTTGCACCTCTTAAAATAAAATCTCTAGAACGGTTGGAGCTTTGCGGTGCGGTGTTGCTAACACACTTGTTTGTACACACGAGTGAGACCATGTATCTGCAAGGGGCACGAGTCTGCGTGGTCTGATTCGCAGATTATGCTTGCATGGATCAACACGGCTAAGTATAGTCGAACCACAGCGTCGCAAACAGAGTCTCCGAAATTCAAGAGTTGACAGTGGTGGCATGGCCCTGAGTTTCTCCAAACCTTTGAAGAACAACCTTATCAATAGATGAAATACCTATCACAGATTTGGAAACGAAACCATCAGGTGTTCTTAAGATCAAATGAGTTTATTGCATCTAGGTACCACACAAAAAATATTTTTCAGCTCTGCATCAATATCAACTCCTTTGAGACCAATGTACTTTTATCCCGGTTTTCATCACTACAGCGATTAGTACGAGTTGCAGCGTATTACCTTCCCTTCATCAAAAACTCCCGTAGACAATCAGCACGTACGTCTGGACATCTATAGGTCGAAGAAATAACAGAAGCCCGAATGCGCTTGGTAGCAGTAGTCCAATATTGACGAGATTAATAGAATTTCCAAGAACGAGACGGTTAATAAAGGAAATAAATTGGCAAATCTCTTGCCCATCAGCTGGGGGACGATTGAAAAATGCCGATTTACCATATGCACCCCATAATACTGCCTGCCCAAAATGTATTAACGACTCTCATAGTGCACGATGTTCACATGAAATCGCTCCATGGCGGACAACAACTCATGATGACAACACTCAGAACCGAGTTCTGGATTCTCCATTTAAAATCCAATGTGAAAAGATGCATTCGTAATTGTCTCCGATGCTATCGTCACAAAGTTCCACAAATGCAGCAAAAACTGGGAAACCTACCGGTAGAGTCACTCATGAAAGGGTGGCTGTAACAAAATAACGAAGGCGTACATTGCAATTCTTATCTACTTCACAACGAAAGCAGTGCATCTCGAACTCAGCGATTATAGTTCTCTTGAATTTCTTGCCGCTTTTAAACGCTTCACAGCGCGCCGGCGGATCTGCACAAACCTATACAGCGACTGTGGAACAAACTTTTAAGGAGCTGCTAAGATGTTGAATACTAAAAAAAACAGAATGGAGCTAAGCGCCACCGTACTTTAGTGGGAAGCGCGAGTAAAGTCTATGAAAAACCATCTAAAACGAGTCATCATATAAATTTTCCGACGGAAATCTCATAGCTCAAATAGCTTATGGTCAAGAAGCAAAATTTGGTTCGCAGGAAAATCAGCAGAAGACCAACTACATTGTGTGGGGATATATCAAAAATGCTATGTTTGGCTTCTTCCACTAATCCGCATACGTAGCAGTGGTAAGCGTGCATGTATTAGAGGAAGTTCAAATAGATGAGCAACGCAAGGCAATGAAGCAGTGTAGATCAGCTTTAATTTCTATTGGAAGATTCGCAATCCTAAGGTCAATGACCAGACGAATGGAATTATCTGCAAAATAGCCGTTTGAAGGAAGGTTTCATTAAAGCAATAAACTCCCAATTATTCCACCACTCGAATAGTGGAATAAGGTAACTTCCTTAAAATTTATTTGAACTCAATTTTTTCATTGCATATCGTTTTAGAGGCTAGTGCTTCTTGTGCACAGTACATTTTAATTGTATAGATTTCCTTCACCGCGCAACAAACGATTTTTTTTCTAACTACAACGTTAAGGTAGTAAATCTTTTTTTTTAATTTTGCTAAGTTTCCAATTTTACAATTTACAAACGTAAATGTATCATATTTATCATGTCTTACAATACAAATACACTATACTTACTTTTCTTTTTTCTGCAATTACTATAACTCATCTCTAATTGTTTGTTTTACTGACTTGATAGCTTCAAATAATTTTGAGTTTGTAACAAATTGTTTGTTATTGTTTAATTAATGGAAAACAATTAATTTTTTTTTGCTATTGTTAACTCATCATGGGGATCAGGAGATCCTGCTATCCATTTAGAAATAGTACCGATAATTTCTATTGTACGTCTAGAGCGTGAGACCATGAGCTGATCTAATAAAGTTTGTATAATATAGATATTGTCGTGCTTATCATCTTCTAGTGTGTCTGCGTTAATTGCGTCATAATGATCTCATTCTAATTCTTTTTGGGTATTGTTCAAAAAGTTTTGGATGTGTCTGAGATTAGTCACATGCAATAAGCTGGATGTAAATCAATGGCATCATCTGTTTTAATTAATACATAGTTAGATCGGGTATGGTCAATGATTTCAGCAATGATAGTTATTATAACTGTGAGTAAGATAAGGGTGAAGTCCATTGTCGGAAATAAAAGTTTCAATGGGAAGTTTTGTTAAATAATACTTTCATGGGTTTTTCTATGTGACAGAACGTATTGTTTTATTTTATTCATTAGCTGCTCTAATAAATACTTCAGTAGGATCGAGTAGTTTGTATTATTCTTTAATATATCTGGCAATTTCTTGTAAAGTACTAAGTACACATTCCACTTGGCCGTTAGTCGGCCTTACATATTAATAAGATATTACATATCTGCATGTGATATGCAAGGGTGTGATATATTGATATGTAAGATCTTTCCAATAATGCTGTGAATACAGCAGAATCGAATGTGGTAGCTTGGTTACGGATTACATTCTTACATACAGGGAGGTTTTTTACAATTTCCAATACTTTGTTAGACATATCTTAGCGATTCTCTATTTTCTTAATCGTCAAAAATTTAGAATATGCCACTAAATCTAAACAAATTAAGAAAATAATTTTCTCGGCCTAAATGACATTAATGTCATGTACAGTCTCCTCCCCTTTTTCAGGTGTTGTCGCCCACCAATTCAAATGTCTATCATACTTGCTAATGTTACATACTATATTTCGCTGTCATTCGACGAAGGAACGGCAATAAAAACCTGGAAGGGGTACATTTTCCATTAAACTTTGCCAGAACAAAAAGACATTACGAAAAGAACAATCCTGTCGGAAATCGCGCCTTTCTATGATCCAATGTGATAGATATCTCCTTATGTCATTCTCGGCAAAATTCTGATGCAAGATATCTTTAAAGAGCATTAAAGTGAACTTTCACCTTCAATTATTGCGACTTGGCGTAACCTGAAAACTGATCTAAGCGCTCTAAATAACATCGGGATTCCGCGCCGTATACGTTTAACTAACGAGTCTCGGATTGAAATCCACAGATTTTGTGATGCATCCAAAAAGGCATATACTGCAGCCGTATATATATTCGAGTAATAAACGATGAAAGAACATTCATAAATTTGCTGCTTTCAAAAACCAGAGTTGCACCTCTTAAAATAAAATCTCTAGAACGGTTGGAGCTTTGCGGTGCGGTGTTGCTAACACACTTGTTTGTACACACGAGTGAGACCATGTATCTGCAAGGGGCACGAGTCTGCGTGGTTTGATTCGCAGATTATGCTTGCATGGATCAACACGGCTAAGTATAGTCGAACCACAGCGTCGCAAACAGAGTCTCCGAAATTCAAGAGTTGACAGTGGTGGCATGGCCCTGAGTTTCTCCAAACCTTTGAAGAACAACCTTATCAATAGATGAAATACCTATCACAGATTTGGAAACGAAACCATCAGGTGTTCTTAAGATCAAATGAGTTTATTGCATCTAGGTACCACACAAAAAATATTTTTCAGCTCTGCATCAATATCAACTCCTTTGAGACCAATGTACTTTTATCCCGGTTTTCATCACTACAGCGATTAGTACGAGTTGCAGCGTATTACCTTCCCTTCATCAAAAACTCCCGTAGACAATCAGCACGTACGTCTGGACATCTATAGGTCGAAGAAATAACAGAAGCCCGAATGCGCTTGGTAGCAGTAGTCCAATATTGACGAGATTAATAGAATTTCCAAGAACGAGACGGTTAATAAAGGAAATAAATTGGCAAATCTCTTGCCCATCAGCTGGGGGACGATTGAAAAATGCCGATTTACCATATGCACCCCATAATACTGCCTACCCAAAATGTATTAACGACTCTCATAGTGCACGATGTT
Source organism: Volucella inanis (assembly GCA_907269105.1). Classification (NCBI taxonomy): domain Eukaryota; kingdom Metazoa; phylum Arthropoda; class Insecta; order Diptera; family Syrphidae; genus Volucella; species Volucella inanis. The sequence goes on along the minus strand of OU026153.1, from coordinate 106,392,762 downwards.
CACATGAAATCGCTCCATGGCGGACAACAACTCATGATGACAACACTCAGAACCGAGTTCTGGATTCTCCATTTAAAATCCAATGTGAAAAGATGCATTCGTAATTGTCTCCGATGCTATCGTCACAAAGTTCCACAAATGCAGCAAAAACTGGGAAACCTACCGGTAGAGTCACTCATGAAAGGGTGGCTGTAACAAAATAACGAAGGCGTACATTACAATTCTTATCTACTTCACAACGAAAGCAGTGCATCTCGAACTCAGCGATTATAGTTCTCTTGAATTTCTTGCCGCTTTTAAACGCTTCACAGCGCGCCGGCGGATCTGCACAAACCTATACAGCGACTGTGGAACAAACTTTTAAGGAGCTGCTAAGATGTTGAATACTAAAAAAAACAGAATGGAGCTAAGCGCCACCGTACTTTAGTGGGAAGCGCGAGTAAAGTCTATGAAAAACCATCTAAAACGAGTCATCATATAAATTTTCCGACGGAAATCTCATAGCTCAAATAGCTTATGGTCAAGAAGCAAAATTTGGTTCGCAGGAAAATCAGCAGAAGACCAACTACATTGTGTGGGGATATATCAAAAATGCTATGTTTGGCTTCTTCCACTAATCCGCATACGTAGCAGTGGTAAGCGTGCATGTATTAGAGGAAGTTCAAATAGATGAGCAACGCAAGGCAATGAAGCAGTGTAGATCAGCTTTAATTTCTATTGGAAGATTCGCAATCCTAAGGTCAATGACCAGACGAATGGAATTATCTGCAAAATAGCCGTTTGAAGGAAGGTTTCATTAAAGCAATAAACTCCCAATTATTCCACCACTCGAATAGTGGAATAAGGTAACTTCCTTAAAATTTATTTGAACTCAATTTTTTCATTGCATATCGTTTTAGAGGCTAGTGCTTCTTGTGCACAGTACATTTTAATTGTATAGATTTCCTTCACCGCGCAACAAACGATTTTTTTTCTAACTACAACGTTAAGGTAGTAAATCTTTTTTTTTAATTTTGCTAAGTTTCCAATTTTACAATTTACAAACGTAAATGTATCATATTTATCATGTCTTACAATACAAATACACTATACTTACTTTTCTTTTTTCTGCAATTACTATAACTCATCTCTAATTGTTTGTTTTACTGACTTGATAGCTTCAAATAATTTTGAGTTTGTAACAAATTGTTTGTTATTGTTTAATTAATGGAAAACAATTAATTTTTTTTTGCTATTGTTAACTCATCATGGGGATCAGGAGATCCTGCTATCCATTTAGAAATAGTACCGATAATTTCTATTGTACGTCTAGAGCGTGAGACCATGAGCTGATCTAATAAAGTTTGTATAATATAGATATTGTCGTGCTTATCATCTTCTAGTGTGTCTGCGTTAATTGCGTCATAATGATCTCATTCTAATTCTTTTTGGGTATTGTTCAAAAAGTTTTGGATGTGTCTGAGATTAGTCACATGCAATAAGCTGGATGTAAATCAATGGCATCATCTGTTTTAATTAATACATAGTTAGATCGGGTATGGTCAATGATTTCAGCAATGATAGTTATTATAACTGTGAGTAAGATAAGGGTGAAGTCCATTGTCGGAAATAAAAGTTTCAATGGGAAGTTTTGTTAAATAATACTTTCATGGGTTTTTCCATGTGACAGAACGTATTGTTTTATTTTATTCATTAGCTGCTCTAATAAATACTTCAGTAGGATCGAGGAGTTTGTATTATTCAGATATAGGATGATATTTTAATGTGTTAAAGGCTTTAATAGCGTCCGCATCTCATTTTATAATCGTTTTCTAAGCCATTTGAGTGGAAACATGCTTATTTTCACTTTGTAGGTTGTCTAAAATCGACGAGATACAGTATACACAGCAAATGTGATCAACGTTGCATTTTATGTATCGTCATTGTGCGGCATTGAACACGCCATACAATTGAGCTGTAAAGCATTTACCGATCACACGCACACTCACTCATCACTGTGCAATAGCGAAGGCTAACGGTACCTGAAACCGAGAGATATGACACTTGGGAATCATCCATCAGGGCGAGTGTACATAGTTTTTTTTTTTTCTGTGAATTATAAGATAGTCCATTTAAAAAAAAGTCTGTTTTCCTTTCTCTTTGTCCATAAATCTTTTTTTTTTTTTTTTTGTTCCCCTTCTTTTGTTCTGTTTATTCAAATATTTGGTCTTAACCCTTTGCGGCTCAGTGGTTCCTCTTTGGAACACGAATACAAATAATTTTTCCTAGCAGCACTTCATGCAATGGACAATATAAAACATAAACCGTTTTTTTTAACGTGATACTGGAATAGTAACCGTTAGCCGGGTGTTTGTTGCAGTGATTTTGAAGTGATTGGTTCATTTGAGAAACAGTGCTAATAAGATTTTTATTTACTTACTGATTCCGTAATAAAAATTGGTGATACATTTTTGTGTAAATAATAAAATTTAGTTGAAACCTTGTTAAAAACTTTTGTTTTATTATTACTTTGGGACTTTTTTTATTTTGTTCCGCAATTGTGCCACCCGTCTTCAACACTATAGTATTTTTCTTTATGTTTTTAGATTTTAAAAATAAATAAGAAAATTAATTTTAACAAGAAGCTGCAGGTCTTTCTGTAATACAAACAAGTGACAACAATTGGGAAAGTGAAGATTAATGCCCATTTCAATCCCTTGTGAGTTCAGACTTACAGGTGAAGTGGACCAAAACTACTCAGGGAAGCAGATGTGTTTAATCGTTTGTCTAAGCCATTGAGCCACAGGTTCCAGATGGGGTCGAATTTCCAGTGGACATGTTTCTTCTTTTGCTTTCCTTTTGGAACACATAGTTTTCCAGACAATTTTGTATATTATACAAAGGCAAGAGGCAGGAACAGTGATCCAGTTACGAATGAAGAAATTATGTGATTTTTGGCAATCAACTTGCTTATGGGTAAACACATACATATATTTATATATACACAGATTCTAATTTATACTCTTCGAAATGCGTACCAGCTTTTCATTTATAGGGACTTTTGGTCATCAAAAATGGAATTGCGCTATAATTTCATATCTACAAAAATGTCACGCAATAGGTTTGGATTTCTTCTGAAAAATCTACATTTAAATGATAGCAGCTTGCAGCCAAAAAGAGGAGAACCAAATTTTGACGAACTGTATAAATTGAAACCTTTATTAGATGAACTGTCATAAAAACAGGATACAATATGTGGGTTAGAGCCGATGGAAATGCCTTTGTTTCCCAATTTCAAATACCATATATACGGGAAGCAGTTTACGCCAATATATGCCATTTAAGCCAATAAAAAGAGGATTCAAACTGTGGGTTTTAACCGATTTAAATGCCTTTGTTTCCCAATTTCAAATACCATATATAAGGGAAAGGTTCACAAATGTGTCGAGCGAAATTAAGGCGCGAGAGTTATAAAGGATTTGACAAAAGATTTAGTTGGAAAATGGCATGAAGTTTATTTTGACAACTACTTCAACTCGGTAAAGTTGCAACAAGAGTTTGTAAAAAATGGCATATATGCATGTGGAACTGCTCAGAAGGGGAGTAAAGACATTTTAACGGATTTTGCATGGGACAAGAATATGAAAAGAGGAGATTTTGATTGGAGGATGAGTAAGGAAGGTGTATTGGTATTGAAATGGTTTAATAGAAAACAAATTCTATTTTTGAGTAACTTTCATGATCCTAACGATGAACAAGAGGTTCACATAAGGGGAAAAGATGCAACGTGCAGTAGATGCATACTCGCATATGTATGTACGTATTAAAATTACTTGTATAATTTTATTCGTACACAAGCTGTGCATATGTGCGTCGAAAATTACGAAAAATAGTGTGCCCATGAAAGAATTTGTGCATTCAGGATTGGAAAAAAAAAATTGTGCTGTGCATTAACTACGAGCGTTGCAATAGCCGTAGGCAGAAGCACACCAGACGACGCATCGGACTCATTTTGGCATAGGTAAGTGCTGCTAGTTAATGAAGGATAAGTCATGATCGGAGTAAATTCAGGATGCATTTCCGTAAGGTGAGGTCCTTGACAGGTTCTGCATATAAGATATTGCCTTGATCAACCAGGGGAACGATAGTCGATTCGATGCTTTGCGCAATAGATACAGATCTTGTGATCACGTAGCAAAGCTTCGCAATTCGGGGCACTCGAAAACTTTAAACAGTCTATCACTGGATGTTATGTGCAAATAACACTTATTTGCTACTTCTGCTCCTGCTTTATTGGCTTGGAGAGTAACATGTACTCTGATGTGGGGAATGCCCTTTTTTTCAGACATTCTCTGAGTAAATCGAAAGTTGTCGTCTTGATCTAAATGGTGCTGATATTTCATGAACAGGAAATCCTCTATTTCTTCTAAGGTGGGAAGTCTGGTCTTACAGTTTACAAAATCTTCCATTCTGACACGTGACAGGATGAAAGCCTCGAAGGATTAAATAGGCCATGATCTGTTATCCATTTATCTTGATTGTTTTGAGTTTGGAGACCTGTCCTTTAGTATAATGCATGTTTCTGCATTTCCTGGGATTGCTGGTCGTTGAGGTAGAGCTAGCCCCTAGTTCTAATTTAATTAGATGCCCTGGATTGTCGAAGGTTCGGTCTTATTTTTATCAGGCAATTCGATAGTTATCTTCAGTTAAATTTAAGTCACTAATTGTGTTCCACACTTTCCCAGTTAGCTTCGACTTGAGTAGAGCGAAGCGATCGATGTTGGACGTTCGGCTCCTTGAATCGAACTGCTCCTTGAATTTCTGATACTTTGTGATTTTACCGCTATATTCTCTTAAGTTGACTCCTGGAATTTTGATACCACTTCCTTCCGCTCAAGTCCCTGTGGCATATGACGCATTCTCACATTCTAGCGTGAGTTTGGCGATTGCGTATAGAAGTGTTTCGGTTGGGTTTTTGTTGTCCTGTGATTGCTATGTGGGACAGATGTTGTACGTGAATACCCGCTGGTCAATTCGTTGGGTTTGGGGCTGTTTCTAGTAACCGCAAGCTGTAATAAGTCCCACACTGCAGTTATTACCAAATGCGAGAGAATCGGTTGTCTCTGAGATGTATGCAATGGCGCCAGATGGGGACGCTTTGGTGCATTGAGTGTAGCCGTCGGTGTTTCGTAAGCAATACTGGTGCCCTGATCAACTTTTTTTTTTCAATAACAATATGAAAGTTGCCATTCACAAAATGTAATCTCTAATTATATCTGGTTTGGCAGAAATTTTTTTATTTCGGTTTTTCTCTTGAACCATATCCCCTTTGTGCATGTTGGATATAGTTAAGACATCCCGTTTATCTTTTCATTTGTTAACCATAATGGATCGCGATCCAAGCCATTCAGATTGTCCTTGGTTCAGTTCAAATTTTTTGGACTTACTTGTACGATCTTTCGTGAGCCCAACTGAATTATAATAATTGTTCATAAAAAGCTCAAAACCGCGATTTAGAAAACCATCCACCAAAGCGAAAAAAAAATTTAAGGCATGACTTCATCCGCATAAATTTTTACTTTCAACACCACACCTCCATGTACGCAGAGTTGGTAAAGTTTGACGCCGTACTTAGCCGTTTGTTTTTTATATATTGTCGAAAAAGTAACCTTCCTCGCCAAAGAATTATTACTTCATCAACACACAATTTTTTCTCCGGCTTGTAAACGCTGTTCATAGTTACGATGAAGTGTGCGGATGTGGAATTAGTCTTGCATAGTCGATCATCAATTTGCACCTCATTATTATTGAAATGTAGAAATCTTAATATTATATTGTATTAGTTGAAAGCGGATTCTGGACATTTTCTTCCTCCAAAGTCGAATTTGTAGAGTTCAGTTTTTATCCAATAATGTTCAATGGATGGTAAACTAATTATGCCAGAGTACAAAAACAAGCTACAAAAAACTCGTAATTCTTTAGCATTGGTATCCTTCCAATCTCGCAGCCAGGAGGTTTTTATTAATGGAAACTTTGTTCAACAATCTTATTTAAAAAAGATTCTGTCAAAAGCAGGTCGAAGAAATCCTCTGGCGATTTTATACCATTTGGAATTATTAACCCCGGATTTCTGTTAAGTCGAACTGTGGTGGATCCCGCATTGTCTTCAGATAACTTTTCCTCGTTGGCAGAAACTTCTTTACAAATTATGTATTGTGTCATCTTCACGGTCAATTTTTCTGGGTTGAGGAAATAAATTATTTATGTCCGTAATAATCTATTCAATTCAAAAATTTGAATTCGTATGGCTATGTTTTTGTACTTACTTACTTGTACTTTTTTAGATAAATATTTTTATTTAATTTCATTTATTTAATTCACACGTCCTTTTACTTCAACAAAATCTTTCCGACGTTATAAAGCAAAATTTGTTTTTTTGTGTTTCTGTCCGTTTGAATTTTTACAATTTCGTTATAATCGGACACTTACTAATTGGCTTTGTCTGCTATTTATTATTTATCAGTCCATTTTATTATTTACAACTTTTTGTAGATACCTTATAGGTTCTTCACAGTGAGGATTATTACATATCTGTATTAATGACTGTCACCAGATAAAATTAGAATACAAGCTTTTAAAATTGAACGAAAAGAAAAGAAAATGTCTTTGTTTATTACAATTTTTATCGAAAAAAAAAACACTACGTGATATCTCGTAAGCGGCGGGCAGGACAGGAATCTTATTCAGTGACGTCAGCTATGAGTTATTTTTTCCATAAAAATTACTGTAAAAGTCATTTAAATACTAAATTTGTAACTTGGTATTATCATAATTTTTCTCTTAAATAAAATCTTAGCTCCCTGTGCAAGACGCCTTGTGCCTTTTCTTGTTGATGATATACTTTCTCTAATCTTTGTTGGATATTTTGGTAGTTTAATGGCAGGAATACTTTCGCCTTAAAGTAGTTAAGTACAGTAAACCCGAGGAATGAAATCTCAGAACTGCAGAGGTATCAATCTTCTTACCATCGCCTACAAGATCCTACCTGCAGTATTGCGTGAGGACAACAACCTGGTTGTTCCAAATCAGTGTGGCTTCAGGCAAGGCCAAATACACTATCGACTAAATATATACACTACGGCACACTACGAGCTTCAAATTGATACACATGAGACGAGCTATACAGAGCAATGTCCTGTTTTGACATCCCTGTCTAACTCGTATGCTTGTGCAGCATGACGATGGAGAATGCACGTTGCTCCATGAAGCTCTGTAAAGAACTCACTTCTCACGAGACCTTTGCTGTCAAAAAACAGATTTAGACAAAGCGATGCGCTGTCACGTGATGATATTAACATAATCAGAATAAAGCAGCTTGATGTCAGTGTATCTGGGTTAGGGAAAGACCAAGTATATGCTGTGGACCAGAAATGACACCCAAAACCGACGTTTCGACAGATAAACTTTTGAGGTAATGAAGGACTTCGTCCACATAGGATCCGCTATTAGACAACGACACCAGCGCTGAGATCAAACGAAGAATAACTCTTGCGAATCGCTGGTTCTTTGGACTAAGAAGGCAATTGACTCTTGCAAAGCCGCCTTCGAGGGACAATGCAATAGAGGACGAACGCGAAACAGGTAGCGCACTTACGTGGAAGGGGACCTCAGCAAACATTAGCTTGCGAAACTAGAGGCAGCTACCTAAAAGATTGAGCTGACCGGAGGCGCTTGTTGGTTAAGGCTTAGGTCCACTTCGGTCTGTAGCGCTGTCTTAAGTAAGTAATTACCAATCGGTTAAGCTAAAATCGCATAGTATGAGGGGCATAAGGTGGTTTAAATAAAAGTTTCTTTTTAAAAATAAAATAAAATTAACAAAAATCAATTATTTTCGATATGTTATGGCTTTATTCCTAAGAGCGAACGATCCCATTGGCCAGGGGATATGATTTCATTCATGTGACTGCCTCAGCTGGCTTCACAGTAGCGTATCCTGTCAACCCAAATTTCCAAGAAGAAGAACCAATGATGCCACCATTCCAAAATTCGCACCAAACTGTCACTCTCTGCATATGTCAAATTCGGTCAGGGTTTAAAATTGTCCAACATATTGCGCAGCCCATAACCGAATACTTTACAGTCTATAGTTGCAAACAAAGCCGCATCGGTTTAGGTGCACAATTAACATACACGATAATCGATTATACACAAACTTAAGCCACTAAAACCTTTTTTATCAAACTAAACAAAATACTTTTTTTAGTTGTAAATAAGAAACACATAGAAGCTTACCTTGATGCTGAAAGGCAGGCAAAAGTTTTAACTGGCGGTTGAAACCTACAATATAATAGAAAAAAATATATTTAATAAGACATTATTATACAATTGAGTGAAATATTTTATGTTTTAATGTTATTAGAATTGAAATTGCTTTTCAGCTTACTACAATTTTGAATGTTTACGTTTTACATCAAAAAATAAATTCTCAGAATATACGAGCAGTTATTATGTAATCCTATTATATCTTAAATTTAATTCCACGTAAATTTAACCTAAAACTAAACAAATGTTCCTTTATTTTAATTCTTTTTTTGAGTCAGTGTAGATATTGCTTGGTTTCTAAACCTTTGTAGATACTAACGATATGCAAATAATACCATCTATTAATAGTATAACGGTTATGTAGGAGCAGATGTTTCTGTTGCCTTACAGATATAATTTTGGACTTTGAGTTTAATAAAATACAATAAATTATGAGGTTTCTTTTCAAAATGCTCTTATTTTCTTCCATAATAAAACATATTGTCTCCTTTTTAGTTACACAAGCAGATCTAAGAAAGATATATTATAAGACAACGGTATTAAGAAAAAAATCAGACAGCTTTATTTTAGTTTACATCGAACAAAATTAAAAAAATCTAATCATATTGTAAATATTTTACTAGATTAGAGTAAAAATAAGATTTAAACCAAATAATGAAATTTATTCTACAGTACGTAGGTTTATATTCTATTCTATTTCGCGTATCATTCTAAACAAATTTTCCAGAACTCGATTACAATATTAGAAGTACAAGTTCAGCAGATACGAATTGATGATTAATAACGCGTATACATGCTATGTTCCAAAAGTAAGGTGACTTTTGAAATTTCGCGGGCAACGTATCATACATTCGATTATCGGTTTTTTTTTGCTATGTTGGTACATGTCCCGAACATATGTTCACAGTTTCAAGTATACAGCATACTTGGTTTGTTTTTGATAAATAGAAATGTTAAACGTTATTTGGTGTGCTCTGCGATTTTTAATTATGATAAAAAAATGGAGCAAAGAATTTGCATTAAATTTTGTGTATAAAATGGAATTAAATTCTCTAAAATACTTGAAATGTTGACAGTGGCGTAAAGTGAGTCTGCTCTAAGTAAAAAAAATGTTCACAAGTGGTACAAGCTTTTCCAAAATGGACGAGAAGATGGCAAAGACGAACCTCGTTCTGAACGCCCCAGCACATCAACAAAAGATGATAACGTCGAAGCTGTGAAGAAAATTTTTTGGAAAATCGTCAAACTACCATAAGAGAAGTTGCGAAGTTTGTTCCGAAACTTCTTAATTTTGATCAGAAGAGCCGTCGCATGAGTATCGCTCAGGAGCTTTTGAATGACGTCAATGATGATCCTGACTTGCTCAAAAAGGTCATAACCATTCCCTGTTTCTGTACCTGTTCTCAAAACTAAAGAGACCTATGAAATATATGAAGCGTTGGCAGCAAATATATGAGGGGGATTACAACATTTGAATATATAAATATATTTTTTTTTTATGTACTAAAAGCACACAACGGGAAATGCCGATGAAAACTTAGTGTTGACAATGAACTGCCAGTGAACCGCTTCCTTATATAGCAAAACCGTGGGGTGCAGAACATACCGTGTAACTAACACAAAACGAACACCATTATCACGAGTGCATCAAATACACAGTAGTCTCCCCGCAACGAAACAGACGAGACAAAAGTACAGTACACTTACACACGACGACAAACACACGCGAAGAGTCAGTTTTAAGTAGTCTAAATAATAATAAGCAAGTAAAATAAAAATATATTACTTAAAAATAAAAATAATTAAGCAAGTAATAATAAGCAAGCAGTTGATCATAGAGCACACAGCAGAGTAGTTGTCACCAAGCCCGCTATAATATCTAACCAGTAGGGACACACGAATAGCACAGCAACCACGAGTCCTATACGAGCAGGTTCATACACGATGCTTGCTAACTAATGCACACGTGCAAAACCGGTTTCTATTGCATTGTGCCAGTAGATGCAGAAGGACGTTTAATTTTATCTTCTTTCAATGAAAATGTGAAAAAGCAAATATAAAGCAAGAAGATAAATGGTTTTCATGTGTCAAGTTATTGTTTTTTATTATTTTATTTAGAGAAGCTTCTGAATCTGGATTGGCAAGAACGACAGTTAAGAAAAAAATAATAATAATAAAATAAATAAAGTGGCGCGACAGACCGGTGTGGGCCAAGGCCTAGCTTCTCGCACTCAGATGTGTTTCTCACATTGTCAATTTTTACACTCCTGAGCAGGGCCTACTGTTTATTGCCAGTTCCAAGCGGCTCTCCTGAGAAGCTTTTTCATGGGCAGAAATTGACTTTCGTAGGTTTGCCATTGCCCGCCGAGAAGGTGATGACGATTTTGAAAAATTTGCTGATGTGCTCCTACCGGGATACGAACCCAGGTACGTGGCGTGAGAGCCAGTGACTAAGCCAACACGCCATCGCCACCATCAAGAACGACAGTTGAAAGTTACAGGCAAAAGACAGTCGATGAGCCTTCAATTCGGCAAACCAAAATTGAAAGAATATTTGCTAAAAGCATCTTCCAAACTATATTTTACGGTCTAACATCAAAAAATGTTCATACGCTTGCCTATGGTTGTGTGATAAAATATGAAATAAATTTTCCTCATTCTTGAAAAAAGAAGGTGGCAGAGAAAGATTGGCTTACGGGGTTTCTTAAAAGGGACTAACAACTGTCAATCGGGAGGCGGGGAAAAGAGAAAAGGGAAAAAAGGACGTAGGGTCGCTCACTCCAGCGACCGAGGTACAAATGTAACCCTTGTAGTAGCCATCTCAGCAGCTGGGGTCGCAATCGCAGCAATGTTTATTTTTCCTCGTAAAAATTACAAAGACCACATTATTAACGGAGGTTCACCAGACTGCATCGGAACTGCGAGTCCTGGGGGTTGGGTCACCAGTGATGAGTTCCGTGATTTCATAGTTCACTTCACAAAGCATGTAAAGCCATCTAAAGGAAGTCCCGTATTACTTGTCTTCCACCATCACTCATCTCATCTCTCGATTGAAACATTGGAGCTAGCTAAAGCTAACGGTATATTATATCATGATCTCATTTCTCCCTCATTGCAGCCATAAGCTATAGCCTCTAGATGTGTATGTATTTGGGCCTATTAAGAAATATCTATCTGGGGTGCAAGATAGGTGTTTACGCAGTAATCAAATGCTGACGATTACAATTTATGACATTCCACATCAGCTACATCACCACTAAACACTTTCAGTGGTTTCAAGAAGGCTGGGATATTTCCATTCAACGGAGATTTTTATTCCTAGTGAATTCGACCCACTATATATGACAGATCGACCAGAAGCAACAAGTTATTTAGTTAATTTTCACAGGTGTTGAAATAATTCTGAATTTTTTATGGGCTCAACTATGTTCACTGATCTTTCTATCTATTTCTGCTTATGCTGGTATAGGTATTGAGAGACCTGCTGATAATACAGTTGCTAACACTTTGCCTTCGCGATGTCGGGGTTTTCAAACATTTTCGCCAGAAGTTGTTTTGCCATTTCCAAAAGTTGGGTCAAGGAAGAAACATTAACAAAACGAAGGAAGAGACGACCTGTAATCCTAACTGACACCCCTGAAAAAAATGCTTTGGGAAAGCAGCAAAAGCAAAGACAAATAGCAAAAAAAAAAAAAAGTTAACAAAAAGAAATAATAAAAAAAAAATAATAGTAATAATAATTGCAAAAGTCAAGCTTCGAAAAGAAAAATATGTACAGAGTATTCCGAAAGCTTGCCTGGCGAAAAACGCAGGTTTTCAGGTGGCCCAGCTAGCCCCAATCTACCCTCCAATTGTAAATTATAAAATAAAACAACCTTAAATTACACTCAAGTGTTTGGTGTTTCATTTACCACATTTACCACACATATACTTGTTAGTTTAAGTTGCAGACAACTATGACATATGGACCAGTATTGCCAGTTAGGCTTAATTCAAGGAAAATTTAAATTTGTTATTAAAAAGACCGTGGCCGTGTGGTGTAGTGGTATATGCATAGACTCCTCAAGCAGTGGGTCGCGGGTTCGAATCTCGTGGGAGGCATTCTCTGAAAAAGTCTTTTCATAGAATTTGTATGTAGTTATATGAAAATCCCGTCGGCGCCAACTCTGATATGAAGGCATAACACTGATGTTGGAGTAGTTGCTGGCTAGGATAAATGTAACGAACTAACAACTAGCACGTACTAAGACCCGTTGGTTGAGGATGCACTGGCTCCAGTTTGACAACCACTTCTGAAAAAATATCGAAACCTAAGACCTGAATTTCAATAATATGTATTAATATCCCCATGGTGCGCTCGCGGAATTATAATAAATAAAAAAATTAACCCAAAGTATTGCTAGTTCTTCTATAAAATCTTCAGAAATGCTAACTGCAATCTGTTTGTTTTATAATAAAGCTATTAAACGTTCCCTTAAAAAGCTTTAAAACAAAAACTGCTAACTAAATATATAGAAAATCAAGAATAATTTTAAAGAAAATCGAAAAAGAATAGATTATTTTGAATGCAAACGAGCATTATGAACTAAATTTTCTAGCCGATATACTTAGGAAAGAACGCTTAGAAACGTCTTTAAGGTAAATTCAAATTTTCACACTTCTTGCACTATCCAATGTCAGTTGCTAATAATATTAACTATCATTACATCACAGGGAAATTGGTTATAAGATAAGAGAAGAAATAGTAAGTATTGAAAGTCCAACACCACATATTTTGACATTCAAATATTTTGACATTCAAAGTTCCGGATATGCTTAAACTTTTCTTTCAATGTGTGTTCCCGACCCACATTACGGCAAAACTGGTGACGTAGTTAGAAGGATAATGTCTCTTTGCAATCATAGTATTTATAGTACAACAAGAGTTCACATAAAACCAAAAAAAAACATATTCAATTTAAGCTTTGTGAACGATATATTCTTCTTATTATAAAGTAGTAGTCCATTTCTTGTGGTACTTAAAATTTTGTTTAAGTAGACCTACATTCCAGTGCAATGTAGTACAGTGGCTATATAACCTGTGATGAAACTTCATATATTTTTTAAGGTCTTGCTATGAAAAGTCTTACAAGCAGCAGACTCGTAATTGAAATTTAAAACAAATTTGGGCACTGTGTAAATTACCATTGTGGAGGAGCTGGAAACTGAACTAGCTTTTTCTAGTGACAATTCGGAATCAAATGTCCTTTCCCAAGCATAGTAATGTCAAATGTAGAGTGTTTGTGCAGGGGTAGTTTATCGAAAGCTACGATCGTTTCATGGAGACAAGTAATGCTAAAAACACCCTTCATGAGAGCGTGGGAATAGCGTATCAAATCAAAACCTCGGATTTAGATACCAGGAATTAAACTCTGTTTAAAGAAGGAAAAATTAAAAAAAAAAAATTAAGTTCTAGGGTTTCGGTTTTTAACGTAGCCATTCGAGTCCGTCTTTTCCGGGATGTGTGTAGTTAATCCGTCCGAGTCGAGTTGCAATGGCAGTAGTCTTTCTTCGTTGATGAGAACTAAAGCTCCGTGTCCTTATTTCGGCTTCCGTCTTGTCCACTTCGTGCGCTGTTTCATCTTGGACATATATCCTTCACTCCACTAGCGCTTCCATTGCTCAAGGAAACTTAACTTCTTCACGGCAGTGTCTCCTTGAGGATTTTCGGGTATTGTTTGGACAATTGCATTTAACATATCTTTAGTGGATTTCTATCTCTTTTTCCACCTTGTGCCCGACAGTTCCGTACAAGTCATTTGCAGTACGCAAGACTGCGGGAAAACTTCGTAGTTTCGTAGATTGACTTATTGAATACCGTATGGTAAGGAATAAAGAAATGGTGTGGTTATCCAATACGGTATTCATTTCATTTGCGAAACTGCGAGAAAGCTTCGTAGATTGACTTATTGAATACCGTATGGTATCCGTATCCAGTACAGTATTCATTTCATTTGCCATCTGACAAAGCTTTTTGCACTCCTTTAAACATTTGGAATGCTCCTCGTGCTGTGTGGGGTTTTTCAGGAATCTTGCTTATAGTTGATGAAACCTACGTAAGGCACTTAACTTCGAGGCACCAAACCCAGGCTTACGTCTTGTTTTAAATTAGAACGATACCTTAAATCGACCCTCAGCCAAACTTCTTGTGTTGATATTTTGTTTTTCACATGTTTTCTCTTCCACAGTTTCCTTAATGTTGAGAGGCAACTCCTCCAATTCCCTGGACCTTCGCAGCTGAGTGTTGTTATCGAGAACTTGTCAGAAGCTCTGAAAATGTTCTTAATTTTGCGAGAAGCCAACCTAACTCTGATTCCTGTGCAATTGGCGATCTTTCATCATCACCACGGATAATGGATCCTAAAATAAATTTAGAGTAAACAACGGCTCCCAGGAGAATATCAACAGTCCCAGGTTTATCGAATTGTGGATTAGCTAAATTTAAACCTTGGACGTGTTCCCAAATTTGCAGAGCTAAAGGCTTGGGTAGCAAAACACCAGTCAGTGATTTGAACACATAGGCTAGGGTATTTGTCTCAAAACGTGTAATCAGCGACCCAAAGGCAAGACTAACATACCGTTGACATGAACCACTGCTAACTTTTAACAATCCAGATACTTTAATAAGAGTTCGCCGTTGATGAAGCTCTAGCAATTGTACAGCTGACTCAGTAATACGATTTGCTTCAAATCCAGGATCAACTAACGCTCTAAGATGAAGATAGTTCCCACTTAAAGACTTAACTCGAACCACTGCTGTTACCAAAAGAACAGTTGGCTGATGAAGTTCAAAAGAGACAACTTTAGGTGGGTTGATATTTATTTTTGTATGAAATGTTTGCGTACCTGTAGTTGTATTTATATAATTTGTTGTAGGTTTGGAGCTGATATTATTAAAATGCAGCAGAGAATGGTGTTTCTGCTTGCATTAATAGCAGCATACACTGCTTTGACATTGGTTTGTCTTGTGACTGTTTGCCAAACAGTTCCGACAAACCCCGATTCTGTCCACTGCGTTAGATCGTTCGCAGATCTCCAAGTCAATAAACTTTTGTCAAATCCTAAGAGAGTGTTGACCTCTACTACATACCTGGCATGTAAACTGCTTCTTTCCGATGTGAAACACTGTTTTCTTCTTTACAGCAACAGCTTTGTGTGGGGAAGAACCGCTGCCCTTTAGGAGCAATATATTATATCAAGGAGTAACCGGCAATCCTAAATTTTCCAGGGCATGGAAACATTCCTGGGACTTGTCCAATAGACTTAATGCTAATTGCAGTCTCTGCTGCCGGTCAAAAAAGTTGAAAGTGGGCGTTTACCAACACTCGCTTGTGGTCATATCTGGCGACAAGCAGTTTCCATGCTTTGTCATAATTGCCAGAATAAAACTCTAAATGCTGCAAAAAACGAGCAGTTTCATCTGCCAGAGAGGATTTTAGGTGGTGAAGTGTTTGAATTTCACCCAGCTTTCTATTTGTGTCGACTAAAAATAAAAATACGTCATGGAAAGCCCGCCATTTTGTGTACGAGTCCTCGAATTGCGGAATTTGAATTTCGGGTAACGAAAGCTCATTATAAGAAGCTCCTACAGATTCACTTTCCATAGTCTTTTTCTTAGATTCTGACTTGGCATTGTCGATAGCATCGACCAATTTACCACGGTAATTGCAATAAGTTTCTCGTAACCTATCAAATATGTCATCGTAATCTTCTTCTACGTCTCCTCGTCGAATTTTCGCTTGAAGACTAAGCGCATTCTTGAAGTTTCTTCTAGTATAAGAAGATTGTACGACAGAACAACTATCTAATCCGCACCCGATGTGATGACAATTTCGACATTTTTTTAAGGTTATTAATTGTAAATTAACTATTCAATATGTGTGGGTAATAAGTATATTAGTATTTAATTCGATACAATTTTCTTTTAATATTAATTTAATTTTTTATTACAGCAACTTACGACTTTTGGTCAGCTTTGCCCAGCTGGTGACAGTTGACGTTAAGGTTTAAAAATTAATTTTTAATCGCGCGGGAAATACGATTTGTGCACAACCAACGAAAGATTTTAAAAAGAGGACAAGTGGAAAGACATCGACTGCGAGGGAATATATATACTTAGTACTTAGTACTTAGTACTTAGTTTTTTATATTTATATATATATATATTCTTTGGGAACTATATAATATATATAATTTTTGGATTACCTACGTGTAGGGTGAAATAGGGGTCGAAAATAAAACACGTCTTTTATTCTTGATGTTAAAGCAAAGAGTTCTAATTTATTCTTCCGGAAATTACATCCATTTTCCAATTTAAAGTGTCGTACAATACATTCGGATTACTAACATTATGTTTATTAGTTTACATGTAGGTTAAAATGTTACATTTGTTACATTTAGTTTAGTTATTAATAATATTTATTTTAATAAAGTTTATTATTTATTGAAAATAAATGATGTACACATATCCGAACACCCCTCCTTTTCCTCCATTCACCCGAACAATAATTTGTTCCCCTGGGCTGGATCAATGTGTTATAAGACTCGTGCCTATGATTAAAATTGCTGAGGGCGGATTTCATGCAGATGGACCACCCTTTCTCAGCTACTCGTGGGATCTACAATGAATACATATATACTTTAAAAAACAAAACCCGAGGCCGGTACTCCTTTAATACCGGGCGGTAGAACGGTGACTGCACTGACTACCAACAAGGATCCTGCATTGTCCAGAGGAGGTAAAACTATGGCAGGCCATGGTGCATCATTCTCGAAAGGCAAACGCAACTAGCCCAAAACTTAATCTTCAAGGAGAAATAAGACTGTGGCAAGCCTTGGTCCTATCTCTTCCTACACCCCTAGTAGCAAATGGCCATTATGCGGGACCAGACCACCTCCCATCACAAGTGACGCTGGCTGGCACCAAGGCCAGGACTCCTTGATTACAAGAGACAAACTGCTTTGGCCGCTGCATAGCTTCAATGTTCAATGGTTAGTTTTCATTTACAAGGCCGGAAAATGCTCTCAGGATGTCCCAAAGAACTTCAGACCTATAAGTCTGTCATCTTTCCTTCTGAACGATTGATTGATTGATCGATTGATTGATATCCATATTCGAGCTAAAATTGATTCAAGGCTTTTGTCAACGACTCAACATGCCTACTGTAAAGGAAAATCGGTGGAAACGGCTCTTCATTCGCTGACTATCCACATCGAATGATTCCTACAATACAGAGAGTACACAATGGTTGCTTTCTTAGACATAGAGGGCGCCTTTAACAACGTCGACACAGCACGACTGCACTATCATGTCTGCAGGTAGATGACTCACTTTGGGAGTTGATCAGTCTTATGCTAAATAGCAGGATAATCTGCTCCAAACTGCTAAAGGATGTGTTAGTAGAGGTACGCCGCAAGGCGGTGTCCTCTCTCTCCTTCTTTGGAAGGGGTTGGTGACGGAGTTTTCTCAGATAATATAAATTTAAGCTTCTCATTCCGTTTTCCAAATCATTGTAGCGTGTTCCAGGCGAAACTTTGGGGATAAAGGAAACTCTGCCCTGGCTAAAAAATTATCTGCAAAAGATACCCGATTTTTTTTGGATTGTCAGGCCGCCATCAAATCCCTGGACTTGGTCTCATTAAATTCTAAAAATGCCCTTGAATGCCGATCATCTCTTACCGAGATGGCAGAGCAGTTCAACCTTCACCTTTGTTGGGTGCAGGGCCACAGGGACATTCCAGGGAATTGTAGGAAAGACGAGCTCGCTAAAATTGGAACCACTCTACCTATTCTGCCGGAAAAGGGTAGCATAGGTATACCAAACCAAAGAACAGATCTTAGATGGACCGGTGGGGTAACATGTCTAGCGATTAAACAGACCTGGTCAAAGCTGGATCTGAATCGTTCTAAAAGTCTAATTCTTTTAAATAGGAAACATTTCAGCGCCATTATAGGTGTCATCACTGGACACTGCCTTATAGGCAAGCATGCAAGAAAGCTTGGCGCTTTTACAAACGATTTCTGTAGAAGCTGCATGGATGAGGAGGAAGAGGAGACAATCCTCCACCTTCTCTGTACATGCCCAGCTCTCTCCATGAGAAGAAAACTCCACCTAGGAGCCTTCTTATATAATGACTTAAACGATCTTAAGAATATAGACGTTAACAGTCTCCTGCGCTTCATTATAAGCTCAAATTGGTTCCATGAGTAAGAGGATCATAGATCCACGTGGTAACACAACGGGCCAATAGGCCTAAGTGGGTTGGTTTTCCAACCGACACTTTCATCTAACCTGACTTTTATTTGTTTATATATACAAAGTTTAGAATCTGAATTACTGGTTTATGTTATGGTAAATTGAATAGGAAGACCCCCGTCTATCTTTGACGCCCACTGAGTTACAGAGTGTTAAAAAAAGTTCCATCAGAGAAGAATTTAACAACAATTATTTAGTTATAACTTCTAGTTACAACCAATTTCTAGATATAACTTCTAGAACAACCCAGCTGGGCTCGCTTGATAACCAATTGATTAATGGTTAATTCACATTTAAACACTATTACCACTCATACTTTTATTTTCGAGAGATTGGTCACAAATTTCTTTAATAAATTTTTGGGAAAATAGCATTTAGAAGTGTTATATATTTTTTTTCTTTTTTATAATTTTGGTGCGCCATAAGTTTTTACCTGGGGCTTATAGTTGACCAGATAAGAATGATAGAAAAAGAATGTAAATGAAACAACAACGGTGTGAGATATAAAACTGATTCTGGCTTTATTTTGAAGCTACGTTCATGTCATTCTCTGATTCGCTGGCAGTGCTTCAAGCGAACGACTTCGTTCAATAAGTGCGGCGTTATTCCGGCAATAGCATGTCGAAGGTTGTCTCCTTGCTTGTTTAAAGAGATTGACTTGTTAGCGTAGACTAAGAACTTGAAGAGAAAATAATCGAGTGGTGTCAAATCGCATAACCGCCAATTTATGAAAGCTCGCCGTTAGATGACCCAGTCGCTAAATTTCTTCTTCACAACTTCGAGCATCGCGTCACTTCTATGACCTTTAGCGCTGTCTTGCTGGAACCACAGCTCGGATATATCGATGTTGTCGAGCTCTGAACACAGAAAGTCGATTAACATCGTTAACATAATATCGAAAGAAAGAAGGTTCGATGATGCCGCCATGCCATAAACGTCACTAAACCGTCAATTCTTGTGGTTGTATTGGTACTTGGGTGAACATTTGTGGATTGTGTTTGCTCCAATAAGGGCAATTTTGCTTTTTAACATAGCCGTTGAGTCAACATTTCCAGCGCCCAATTAGCGAATCGGCGTTTTTATGGTCGTTCTGCTTCAATTCTTGCGTCAGCACAATTTTATTTGGATGTAGGCCCAATTCTAACCGCAAAATAAGCCGGGTTGAATCTCTGGTCGCTCTGGCTGCTACGGCGGTTATGTTTTTTTCAACTTACACCAATCTCTTTCTGGTTGATGGCTTAAG
The DNA here is from genome assembly GCA_907269105.1 of Volucella inanis. Classification (NCBI taxonomy): domain Eukaryota; kingdom Metazoa; phylum Arthropoda; class Insecta; order Diptera; family Syrphidae; genus Volucella; species Volucella inanis. Next base: position 106,372,923 of record OU026153.1, on the reverse strand, counting down.
ATCTAAAACAGTGTACTTACGTTCACCGAATTGCAGACGAATTGCCTGCACACTGAAGCCATGATAAACTTCAATTCGATGGCGCTGGATGGGAAGGCGGACGCAAGGTTGTAGCTTGTGGAAACAAGCCTTCTGTGGACTTCCTCAGAGGCTTCGTTTAGGAGGGCATCAAACTCAAATGCACGACTATTGCAGAGTTGGCAAAGTACATTCTGCCGTCGGCATGGGTGTTTGTTCCGTGTCCCTACACTTACCCTAAGCTCCTGAGGCTACTTCATGTGCATAATCGGGAACTTAAAGTCGATACATGGAGAATCCTTAAGACGGGGCAGTTCGGTAGGGATTGCCTACCACAACTCAAAAAATCGAAAGGTATGATAAGGTACAGCATGGGAAGATTAATGGTTAAACCATCGACCAAGGGCAAGGACGAGTACTATGTCTGACCTTGGCCTATTTCTCCTACGACTGCGAGGTAGTTATCTCGGAAAAACTAAAGTACTTGGCAAGGCAGAAAGATTGGATGTTGGTGGTGGGCTGTGCAAACGCCCATCATATGCAATGGGGAAGCTGTGATATGTACATTTCATTATATGTATATTCCAACCTCAATTGTGAAAAATAGGCATGTGGTGCTAGATATCACCAATGCTTCAAATACGGAAGGATTAGAAATAATTGAATGGAGAAAAGGCCGATAAAAGGCCGATGTCGGATCACCGTTGGATACGTTTCAAATTCACCTTTCAAGACTGATTGGGTCAAGTATAGAAAAGTTTTTTTTTATTATTATTATTTATATTATTATTATTATTTATATTATTATTATAATTTATATTATCATTATTATTTATATTATCATTATTATTTACATTATCATTATTATTTACATTATCATTATTATTATATTATCATTATTATTTATATTATAACTATTATCTATATCATTATTATTTATAATATCATTATTTATATTATCATTATTATTTATATCATTATTATTTATATTATCATTATTATTTATATTATTATTATTATTTATATTATCATTATTATTTGTATTACCATTATTATTTATATTATCACTATTATTTATATTATCATTATTATTTATATTATCATTATTATCTATATTATTATTATTATTTATATTATCATTACTATTTATATTATCGTTATTATTTATATTATCATTATCAATTATACTATTATTATTATTTATATTAATCGTTATAATTAGTATTATCATTATTATTTATATTATCATAATAATTTATATTACCATTATAATTTATATTATCATTATTATTTATATTATCATTATTATTAATATTATCATTATCATTTATATTATCATTATTATTTATATTATCATTATTATTAGTATTATCATTATTATTTATATTATCATTATCATTTATATTATCATTATCATTATTATTTATATTATCATTATTATTTATATTATCATTATTATTTATATTATCATTATTATTTATATTATCGTTATTATTTATATTATTATTATCTATATTATTATTATTATTTATATTATTAGTATTATTTATATTACTATTATTTATTTTATTATTATTATTTATATTATTATTATTATTTAAATTATTATTATTATTTATATTATTATTATTATTTATGATATTATTATTATTTATATTATTATTATTCTTTATATTATTATTATTATTTATATTATTATTATTATTTATATTATTATTATTACTTATATTATTATTATTATTTATATTATTATTATTATTATTTATATTATTATTATTATTTATATTATTATTATTATTTATATTATTATTATTATTTATATTATTATTATTATTATTTATATTATTATTATTTATATTATTATTATTATTTATATTATTATTATTATTTATATTATTATTATTATTTATATTATTATTATTTATGTTATTGTTATTATTTATAATATTTTTATTATTTATGTTATTATTATTTATATTATTATTATTATTTATATTATTATTATTATTTATATTATTATTATTTATATTATTATTATTACTCATATTATTATTATTATTATTTATATTATTATTATTTATATTATTATAATTTATATTATTATTATATATATTATTATTATTTATATTATTACTATTTATAATATTATTATTATTTATATTGTATTATTATTATTTATATTATTATTATTATTTATATTATTATTATTATAACTATTTATTGGGTATATATTTTAATTCGTGCGGGTTTTTTTTTTCAAAATTTGAACGTTTATTTAAGAAAAACATGTACAATAGCATTATTCAAAGTATTGCCCATCTGAAGCTATGACTTTTTCCCATCTTTCTGTCAATTTGTGGATCCCATCCCAAAAGAACTGCGTCAGTTTGGCAGCCAAGAATGAATCAAGCCAATTTTTGATATTCTGCTCTGATGTGAACCGTATTTCAGTGAGGGCGTTCCGCATCGACCGGAACAAATGGTAGTCAGAAGGGCAAGGTCTGGGCTATAAGGCGGGTGGGGTAAGACTTTCCATCCACTGTTTTCCAAACAGTTCTTAACCGGAATAGCAACGTGGGGCCGAGCGTTGTCATGATGGAAAATTATTGCCTCGTGTCTGGTCGCATATTCTGGGCGTTTTTCGGCTACTGCTCTCTTCAAACAGATTAATTGTGTTCGGTAGCGTTGTCCATTGATGGTTTCACTCGGTTTTAGCAGCTCATAATACAGCACACCCATCTGATCGCACCATGGATATTCGGCTTTGCCGTTGATTTGGCTGGTTGGCCGGGTTTCACATATGATTTTTTGCGCTTGGGGTTGTCATAATGGATCCATTCTTCATCACCAGTAACAATCCGATGCAAAAATGACTTCCTTTTCTGGCGTTCCAGCAACATTTTGGACATGCAAAACTGCCTTTCGACGTCTCTCGGCTTGAGTTCATGTGGAACCCAATTTCCTTGCTTTTGAATATATCTAGCTGCTTTTAAACGTTTTAAAATGGCTGCTTGAGTGACACCCAAAGATTCTGCGAGCTCTTCTTGTGTTTGGCAACAATCTTCATAGAGTAATGCTTCTAGTTCTTCATCTTCAAATTTTTTTGGCTGTCCAGGACGTTCATCGTTTTCCAAGCCAAAATCACCACTTTTAAATTGTGCAAACCACTTTTGGCATATTCGCTCACCTAGCGCATGTTCACCATAAACTTCCTCCAAAATACGATGACTTTCGGCAGCAGTTTTCTTCATATTAAAGTAATGAAGAAGAACTCCCCGCAAAAACACCTTTTCAGGCAGAAAATTCGACATATTTGAGTGAAAAAAAAATATTGTTGTTTACGCTTCAAATGAATGACATATACTGAAATGACGTACAATGATAGTAGCTTTAAAACGCATGTTCCAATGGAATAATACGAGTTACGCCATCTCCTAGCAAACCGCATGAGTTAAGTTATAGACATAATATATTATAATTATTATTTATATTATTATAATTTACATTATTATTATTATTTATATTATTATTATTATTTACATTATTATTATTTATATTATTATTATTATTTATATTGTTATTATTTATATTATTATTATTATTTATATTATTATAATTTTATATTATTATTATTTATATTATTATTTATATTATTATTATTATTTATATTATTATTATTATTATTTATATTATTATTATTATTTATATTATTATTATTTATATTATTATTATTATTTATATTATTATTATTACTTATATTTGTATTATTATTATTTATATTATTATTGTTATTTATATTATTATTATTATTTATATTATTATTATTATTTATATTATTATTATTATTTATATTATTATTATTTATATTATTATTATTTATATTATTATTATTGTTTATATTATTATTATTGTTTATATTATTATTATTATTTATTTTATTATTATTATTTATATTATTATTATTATTTACATTATTATTATTATTTATATTATAATTATTATTTATAGTATTATTATTATTTATATTATTATTAATATGTATATTATTATTATTATTTATATTATTATTATTATTCATATTATAATTATTATTTATATTATTACTATTATTTATATTGTTATTATTATTTATATTATTATTATTATTTATATTATTATTATTATTTATATTATTACTATTATTTCTATTATTATTATTATTTATATTATTATTATTATTTATATTATTATTATTATTTAT
>OU026153.1:106242824-106368165 GCA_907269105.1 Volucella inanis | reverse complement strand
TTTATATTATATTATTATTATTATTTATATTATTATTATTATTCATATTATTATTATTATTTATATTATTACTATTATTTATTTTATTATTATTTATATTATTATTATTATTATTATTATTATTTATATTATTATTATTATTATTATTATTATTATTTTTATTATTATTATTATTTATATTATTATTATTATTTATATTATTATTATTATTTATATTATTATTATTATTTATATTATTATTATTATTTATATTATTATTATTATTTATATTATTATTATTTATATTATTATTATTATTTATATTATTATTATTATTTATATTATTATTATTATTTATATTATTATTATTATTTATATTATTATTATTATTTATATTATTATTATTATTTATATTATTATTATTATTTATATTATTATTATTTATAGTATTATTATTATTATTATTTATATTATTATTAATATGTATATTATTGTTATTATTTATATTATTATTATTATTCATATTATTATTATTATTTATATTATTACTATTATTTATATTATTATTATTATTTATATTATTATTATTATTTATATTATTATTATTATTTATATTATTATTATTATTTATATTATTATTATTATTTATATTATTATTATTATTTATATTATTATTATTATTTATATTATTAATATTATTTATGTTATTATTATTATTATTTATATTGTTCGAGATTACAATTAGAATAATTAATTATATGTAATAAAATATATGATAATGTAAGATATAATATATGTAAAAGGGGAAACGTTAAACATTAGTAATCCACTGCATCACCAAAAATAATGCTATGCAGAAAATTCCCAGTATAAATGATTATAATTAAGACCCAGTATATTGCGTACCTTCTGGGGATAAAACACAATAAAATTGATAAGCAAATGCAAATTTTGGAAAGAGATCCCCGAAGGAGAGGACAAAAAATTACATCTCCAACAGGATTGGCGTACTGGAGGAAAATTTCAAGATTAGTACCCGACATAACACTGATGAAATATCCTCAATTGAAGCTGGAAAGGAAGATGAATTAGAAGAAATCTTCGACAGGATTAAAGACAATTAGCTGGACTACAAAACAGCGCTATTAGATAGCATGGATAAACTTCAAGCAACAGTTCAGACTCCGGTAAGTGATATATATATATATATAATATAAGTACCTCTAGCAATGAGAACATCATTCATGATCTTTTTGTATCTTTAATACATACAAATACAGCACTAACAAATATTGATAAATTGCATTATTTGAAATCTAGTTTGGGCGGTGAAGCTGAGTGTCTCCTTCAACATTTAGTCATTGACAACGGGAACTATAAGCCAGCATGGGACATTCTCACATCTCGCTATAACCGTAGACGTGTCCTTATTAATGCACAGCTAAGAATCTTTTTTGCACAAGAGAACATTAGCCACGAGACCGCTGCACATCTGAAAAAATTGAAAGATACATCAGTGGAATGTCGACACGCTTTGAAAAATCTCGATGTAAGGGTGGAACACTGGGATGTTATCCTTATCTTTTGTTTAGTGAAAAAACTTTCCACAATAACACAACAACTTTGGGTAGAAAAGCTAGGGACAGATAAGGAATTACCAAAGTTTGAAAGTTTCACTGAATTTTTAGAAGCGAGGTTTAGGACATTGGAGGCAGTTGGTCAACGGGAAGATATAGGAGTCAGTAAGATCTCTAGGGCACCATTAACAAAAACAAAATCGTTTTACTTGAAGCAGAATTAAAAGAGTCAGTTCAGCTGTAAAGTGTGCAATAAAGGGCCTCATTCACTGCGGACCTGCAACGGGTTTTTAAAAATGGACATCGCGTCTCGCAGGAATGTCGTGAATTAAATCGGCATATGCGAGAATTGTCTGGCATACAGTCACGTAACCCAACAGTGTCCCAGCAGAGTCCGATGCTACTTTTGCCAACAGCTTCACCACTCACATTTACACATTAACCCCCATTCATACTCACAATTCAATTCACACACAACAAATACCCAACACTACACAACACATGCAGCGCCTAATTCGCTCACCACCACCCAACACACATATACCCCCACACAATCCCATTTATCTACAGTGAACTTAAACGGAACCCCTTTTCAGCCCACACAACAGGTCAACACTTTTCACGCAGTAGAATCCCATGTAGACGTGTTACTCGCAACAGCGCTGGTGAAAGTAAGATCCTCTTTAGGTATAGACGTTACACTCCGCGGATTGATAGATCCGGGCTCAGAGGCCACCTTTATTACTGATCGGGCAGTCAAGAGATTAGGTATGAAGGGAAAACGGACTTTCGTAGAGATATCCGGGTTGAGGAAGGTCAGCAGCGGAGCTTGTCACAGCTACGTGGACCTTAGGTTGGGGTCTCTGCACTCGGTCTATGAAACCAGCACCCGAGCCTTAATATTCGAAACAGTACTTCCAGAAATCATCCGTGGCGAAGAAGCAAAGTCACCCATTGCGCAGAATACGTCACTTGGGTGGATTTTGATGGGTAAATTACAAAAACCCAGTCGAACCATAAGGAACTTCCTTCAAGTACTTGATGTCAGCCGGCAACTCCAACGTTACAGGGAGATGGAAGAAACACCCTTTAAGGAGCACCAAACATATGAGGGCAAAGTATGTGAGGAGTTCTACAAGGCAACGACGAAAAGGTTGGATAGCGGACGATACGAGATATCGTTATCATTTAAGAAAGGGAGCAGACCTGGGCTTGGATCCTCGAAGGAAGGAGTCTTTGGTAGGTTTGCTCAACTAGAACGACGACTCAGGTATGACCGTACACTACATTTAGAGTACAAAAGGTGTATAAAAGAGTACTTACATTTATGACATATGAAAGAAGTCGAAGTCAGCAAGGACGAAGTACTCAAAGCTCCTTATCACTACTTCGTGCCGCACCATGCCGTCTCCAAAGCATCCAGTTCAACGACAAAACTCCGGGTCGTCTTTGATGCTGCAGCCAAAACTTCAGACGGAACTTCGATGAACCAGCATTTAATGACAGGACCTAAGCAACAGACGTATATTTTTGAAATTATATTAAGATAGAGAAAACATAAATATACCTTTACAGCAGACATTGAGAAAATGTACAAGCAAATCCGTGTCAGCTCAGCCGACTCTTATTACCAGATGATTGTTTGGCGTGACTGTGATATCAATCCAATCAAGGTATATCACATCCAAACAGTAATGTTCGGCACAAACTGTGCACCCTACCTTGCCATTCGATCTCTCAATCAACTGGCTACTAATGAGGAGCACAACTATCCGTTGGGCGCACGAATAATGAGGGAAGACACTTATGTAGACGATCTGTTCGCTGGAGCTGATGCTGTTGAGGAAACAGTGTTGAGGCGTGATGAAGTTAACAGTTTGCTGGCCAGGGAAGGGTTCAATCTGCGGAAATGGGCAAGCAATTCCAACGAGGTTTTGGATCAAATACCTGTAGATCAGCGGGAAGTTGCTTTTTCTTTGACCTTAGATACCCCAGATCACGTCAACACTCTAGGAATTAAGTGGTTTCCAGTAGACGATAGCCTTTCTGTTCAGAACATCCAACTCGACGGTGCTGACCCAACAAAAAGGACAATTCTATCCACCATTGCTAAGCTCTTCGATCCTTTAGGATGGATTTCACCCTGCGTCGTCAAGGGCAAAATTTTGATGCAGAAACTGTGGCGTAGCGAGCTGAAGTGGGACGAGCCTATTTCATTGGAGTTGAAGAAGGAGTGGAACGCTTTTCGTGAGGAATTGCCGCAACTTGAAAAGATCCGTATCCCTCGATGGATCCACACGCACAGCACTCTTAAGGAAATAGAATTACACGGTTTCAGTGACGCTTCCGAGAAGGCAAACGGTGCCGCTATATACCTTCGAATCCTCGATCCCAACGACGTCATCCATGTACAGTTGCTTATGTCCAAGACCCAAACAGTGCCACGACTAGAACTCTGTGGAGCTGTTACTCTTGCAAAACTGCTGGACTATACTTCTAAGGTTTTAGGCTTTCCAGATGTAAAGCAATATGCGTGGACGGACTCAACCATTGCGTTATCGTGGATTGCTGCTATTCCAACTAAGTGGGCCACCTTTGTTAACAACCGGGTAGCCGAAATTCTGCGAGAATCTTGGGAGTTTCAATGTCCACAACAACCGACGAGCTTAACTACAAACGAGGAGAAACGGTCAATTAAAGCTCACATGGGGATTCAAGTAAAAAATGATTTTTATGCTCTAATATCAAAACACTCTAATCTTACAAAACTTATAAGGATCATAGCGTACTGTCAATGATTTATAATAAATTTACGAAACATACCTGAGTCGAGAAAAGGTAATTTACTCTCACCATTCTGCCACACTGTTCGCCGTAAAGCTTGTATAGGCAGGCATGTTCACTCCCGACGTGAAAGCCCCAAGCTCGCTCTGCCCTTATACGGACTCTGATGGAATCTTGCGAGTCGGAGGTAGATTGCAACAGGCGGATCTTCTATTTCATCAACGACACCCAATCATACTCAAAGGAAATCATCATTTCACAAAGCTTTTAATTGCTGATGCTCATCTGCGAACGTTTCATGTAGGACTACAGCAAACCACAGCATACTTGCGCAAAAGGTACTGGATCCTGAAATTTAAAAATTGTGTTAAGGGATATTTACATAGCTGCACCATCTGCTTTCGGTATCGACCTAAAATGTCGCACCAACTGATGGGCAATCTACCGGCCCCAAGAGTGCGCGTCTCCCAACCATTTACACATTCCGGGGTCGACTACGCAGGTCCGGTCGAAGTAAAGTCATGGAAAGGTCGGGGGGCCAAAACCTTCAAGGCTACTTCGCCATTTTTGTGTGTTTGGCTACCAAAGCCATACACATCGAATTGGTGAGCGACCTTACTACAAACGCATTCATCGCAGCCCTACGACGATTCACCGCGAGAAGGGGATTATGTTCGAATATATTTAGCGATAATGGGACGAACTTCGTGGGAGCCAACAAGGAATTGAAGAAGTCATTTGAGAAATCGAAGTTTGATTGGAAGGATGTGGTAGAAACGATCTCCAAAGGAGGAATAGAGTGGCATTTTATTCCTCCAGCTTCCCAGGAGGGGAAGTCCCACTTTGGCGGACTGGGGGAAGCCGGAGTGAAATCAATAAAATACCACCTTAAAAGGATCATCGGCACCGACACTTACATATTTGAGGAACTCACCACGCTTCTACATCAAATAGAAGCGTGTTTAAATTCGAGACCATTGTGTCCTATGACCGACAATCCTCACGATTTCACCGCTCTCACTCCCGGACACTTCCTTGTTGGACGTCCTCTAAACTCAACCCCTAAACCTGACTTAGCGGAGATCAAGATCGGACATTTACAACTATGGGACCGCCTCCAGAAATTACAACAGCTATTCTGGAAGCAGTGGAAAGCTGAATATTTGACGCGTCTGCAACAGCGCCCAAAGTGGCACAAAATTGAGGAGCAACCCAAGATAGGAGATCTAGTCCTGATCAAGAATGATCACCTACCCCCCACAAAATGGAGTTTAGCACGCGTCATAAGCACGTATCCCGGGACAGATAACCTGGTTCGGGTTGTCAAGTTGAAAACACAGAATGGAGAAATAAAACGACCGACCACAAAAATTTGTTTACTTCCAACCAACAGTACATATAAAGACGACCAATTAATTTAATCGCTTATCATCTCTTACAAAACATACACAATAGAAATTAACAATAATAAATGTTCATAACATATATTCAAAATGCCGACGGCAAAATCACAAAATTGAAAATGCCGACGGCAAATCACAAAACTCAGAATGCCGACGGCAAGTACAACACACAAAATTGTAAAATTTATTGTTTTGGTAAAACACATCAACAAAACCACACACAAGCAAACACATGCGTAACCATTTCACTCGCACACAATTTCGCCGCGAATCGAAATACCAATAGAACACAAAACGAAACACATTGAGAACACTATGTTCACGGCAGGGGATGATGCTCGAGATTACAATTAGAATAATTAATTATATGTAATAAAATATATGATAATGTAAGATATAATATATGTAAAAGGGGAAACGTTAAACATTAGTAATCCACTGCATCACCAAAAATAATGCTATGCAGAAAATCCCCAGTATAAATGATTATAATTAAGACCCAGTACATTGCATACCTTCTGGGGATAAAACACAATAAAATTGATAAGCAAATGAATAGGACGTTTTTCATCTTGCTCCGCCTTTTTTAATTTTCATTTTTTGTGTGGTGACCAAAATCCTTTATATCGATTTTCATATATTATTATTATTACTATTATTACTTTTATTTATATTATTATTATTATTATAATTTTTTATTATTATTATTATTATTATTATTATTATTATTATCATTATTTATATTATTTATATTATTTATATTATTTATATTATTTATATTATTTATATTATTTATATTATTTATATTATTTTTATTATTTATTTTATTTTTATTATTTCTAGTATTATCATTATTTATATTATTATTATGTATATTATTATTATTATTTATATTAATATTATTATTCATATTATTATTATTTATATTATTATTATTTATATTATTATTATTTATATTATTATTATTTATATTATTATTATTTATATTATTATTATTTATATTATTATTATTTATATTATTATTATTTATATTATTATTATTTATATTATTATTATTATTTATATTATTATTATTATTTATATTATTATTATTATTTATATTATTATAATTTTATATTATTATTATTATTTATAGTATTATTATTATTTATATTATTATTATTATTCATATTATTATTATTATTTATATTATTATTATTATTTATATTATTACTATTATTTATTTTATTATTATTATATATATGCAAGCAAGAACAAAACAAAAAATATCTAGATCAAATAACATTGATTAACTTTTTTTTTAAATAAAAAACCATCTATAATGTTTCGTATATTCTCAGGAAGCTTATTAAATAACTTCCGGGATACGACAGAGTAGGAATTACCGAAAAGGTAAATTCAGTATAGTACAAGAACTGCCTCTTAGGTTATAGGATCCAATAATAGGACTTCGCATATAACAACTTCGTAAAAAAAGATTTATAGAATTTTGTAGTAAAATAGGTGTCGTACTGGCAATTTCTTTGTTTGACGAAATAACTCCATAGATTGAGCTTAGCGAGGAGAATTGCAAATTTTTCGTAAAGCACATTTCTGTAGGACAATCAAATTTTGCAGTTTTTTGCGGTAAGCACCTCCCCAACAGTATGTACCGTACTTTAACCTCGGATGAAATATTCCGTAGTACACGGTTTTTTATACAGCGTTGAAACAAAATTTTCTCATATTGTACAAACATTGAATTGTTGATAGAAAATGCTGTTTTAAATTCGAAACATTATCGGCCCATTTAAAATGTTGGTCTATTGTGACTCCTAAATATGTGAAGTGTTTTACAGTGTCAATTTTAAAGCAGTTGTTACTACAAGTGATATTAGGGTTAAAAAGAGACTGAGAACTAAGTCCTGTGCAATTTTCGTTAAATAATTTGAATCTTAAACAACCAGCTGAGTGAAAAGTAATATCAATATCAGGCAATACTTTTGAGTCAAAGCTAAAAAACATCAGTTTAGTTTTATCGCTGACTGTAAGTTTATGTTCCGCAATCCATGACCTTAGTATGTGAACATCATAATTGACGTCGCAGATTAAATTTAGAGGATTTACTGCATGATACCCAATCGCAAGATCATCCGCGAAAGCTTTAACTTTCCCAACAAAAGGTTGCTCAAACAAAGAATTTACATAATTTAAAAAAGAGAATTGGACCAAGGACCGATTCTTGAGGTACACCCAAATTAATATCTTTCGAGTCACTTAGACCATTATTAACTTTAACTTTCTGACTTCGATTAACTAAATAAGATTCGAACCATTTGTAAATACAACCACGAAAACCAGCATTGCATAGCTTCTTTAAAAGAATACTATGATTAACCATATACATTTTAGTTCATTTGAAAAAATACCTGAAGTAAAACTTATAATTAATATTCGTGCTAAAATGTCAGCTATATTAAATGCAGTTTTCTTTAACACAAAGTTTGAAATACCATCTCTACCACATGAGTTGGAATTTTTAAGATATCTTATTGTTTTCAAAATTTCAAGACCAGAAATGGATTAGAAGTAAAAACTATTTCTACTACAGACTCTATTAGAAACGCCAACATCAGTGCAGCAGCTGCAAGGCAAAGAAAAATCACATGTGGATGAATGTTGACCAACTGTTACAAAGTAGTCATTGAATAGTTTAGCTACTTCTGCAGGTTTTAGACCATTTTCTGAAAACAGAACATTATATGAGTAAAGAGTACTATTCGAAAACAAGAGATCTAAATTCATGTCACCAAAAACAAAACGATTTGCTGTACGCTCATTATTTAAAAACACAGAAAGTTCATCAATGAACAATTGAATTGGTTCTGAGTGAAACCTATACACACAAACCTTCACATAAACAAACGGACAGCTGCACTTGTCAAATTATAGTATAGGATTTGATTTCGCACTCATAGTGATCACGCACAAAGACCCAAACACCTTCTGATGAGTACGAATCATTAGGGCAAACATAAAATGTGTGGTTAGGCAAGTTACTCGTATAATTTTCAACTTCATAAGAAAAAATCCATATTTCTGATAGAAAAATAAAATCGATACATGTAAAACTTTCACGATTACAATACAAAATATGAAAATTTCGTCGCAAACTACGAATATTTTGATGTACAACATAAATAAATTGGAGATTATCAGATTCAGTTTCAAAAATTATATCTGTATTACTTCGAATAGTTCATAAGTTGTGATCGTTATTTACAAAACCAAGATTGTTAATTGAATTAAACAAAAACAGATTTAATATGTTATTTAAGTCTTCGAAAGATCTTATAACGACATCCTCACAGTTTTCAACTTTTCGTGGTTATATTTTAGAATTTTTGTATCATAAGTATTTATATTTATGTTCGATTTTTATTTTCTTAGCAGCCATGTATAAGGCTCTATTATACTTAGTTAAAGAATCATTTATATAAATCTTATCTTTTTTGTTACCAGCGAATATCGATGCGTTTAATTTCTCCTTCTCTATTTTTTTCCTCGACATTAGCTTCTGCTTGACTGCATGCGATGAGAGTTGAATGTAAACAAAGTTTCCATTTACATTTGAAATTGATTTTTTTTGTCGTTTTTACATTAATTTTTTGGATTTCCTCGGTAGAAACATTTACATTAAGCGCATCATTAAAAAGTGATTGAACAAACGTAACTGCATTGTTGTTGTTCACATAAGGAATGCCAACAACCTCAACTGCATTCTCTATAAGCTTTTGATCTCTCCAGTTTAGTTTATTCTCCAGATTTATCACCTTTCGCCTGAATTCAACATTTTCCTCTCTAAGCTCTTCAAGTGATAAAAGAAATTCACTGTTAATTTTCTTTAAATTTATTATCTCCTCATAAAGAAGTTGAAGAGTGATGGAATCGTTCTGTGGCTTGATGTATGTTCAACGGTTCGACGAGTTTCTTTCGAACTAAAATTTTCGGTTCGATAAAATACTGACTGTAAGTGTATGCTCTGTTGTACCGGTTGTTTTAAAGGCTTATGTTGTTTGGCTATATGTTAGAGTTGTTTAGTAGATTTTTGGCGTTCTACGTGTGGTTGTTGTATTGGTGCTACAGTAAGCGGCAAATAAAACTACGCTGATTTTAGTAGGGAAAGTTAAGGTATCTATATTGATAGATCGTGCTTTGTAGCTGCCGGTGAGGGTGTAAAATTTCGGCGATCCAATTCGGATTTATATCGGCAGTGAATTTTTCAAACGAAATATTTTTTCTACTTCTCGAATTTAGACACTGGGTTTGCGGAAGAGAGGTAGATAAGAGTCGATGGGAAAGAAAGTTTTCAAGTATACAGTTTTTCTTGCCTAAGAAAACTTTGTATTTTATTTGTTTAAAATCGTTACCAAGTGTAATTTCAGTGGTGATAGGGAAATAGGTCCTGCCGTCGAGGTCTTCGGAGATGTTCCAAGTGGAATTTGATATTAGATATGAAAATATAAGCGTTAATTTTACGCAGATCAAGCATTTTTCTGTCTAAAAATGTGTAGGTTGCCCATCGTCAAGTAAGACTTATCCTAGTATAAGGCTCCAGTATTTTACCGCGTTTGTCGTAGGTAGCTGAGTTCCAAGAAGGGCTCCAAGCGTTGAACTCACTTGCTATGAGAATTGGGTAATTAAAACATACACCTGTTGCAGCGAAATTTGAATTTATATTGACAAAATCCTGTGATTTTGATTTTTTTTTTTTTTTAGAGACTTAAGTGATAGTGTACTGGCCTTCCAACCAGATAGTTCGGAATTCAATACAAGCCGTGCCCAAAAGACGTTCTTTTTTTCAAGCAACTAAAATCTCATGAGATGAGTGGTTGCCTAAAATAATTTAGCATCCCCATTAAATATTGGATACAACCCATAGAGCGAAATAACCGCTGAGCCCAAACATCTTTCTCTCTTTCTGACCAATTTTCCAAAAAACCTAACACGTGCTCCGGCAATTTAATCCTGTTGAGTATTAATACTGAATATAAAATTTTTTAAACAAAGTATGGGTAAAACAGAAATTGGTGGGATTATTGATAAATTAGATTCTTGGTTAATGATCGTCTTACTCGATGAGGGTAATATTAAGTTAGAATCGAAAGAGTTGGATGGCGATGACAGAGAAAATGAAGATAATTTGGAAGTACATCTACAATATTTATATCGCCCATAAGATTTCAGATTGTGTTTTCAACTGTTTCATTTTGTGACTGATTACATTGTTTTAAAAAGCGTCAGACTTTTGATATTTTTCGATCGAAATCAGGGCATGTATGAGTTTAATGGAAAAGTTGACTTATGGTATGTTAATTTTTCTAAATGTACGCCTTGTTTCATCCATTGATTACTTTTTTATTGTTTTGGGCGTCAGGATGTCATATGCTTTATATAACAGGTGGTTCGAAAAGAGAGACTAACATTTAAAAACACATATTTTTTTTTTTTTTTTTTTTTTTGTAAAAAAAAAAATGGAAATTTGGAAAAATTCATTAACATAGTCTCGTTCTAGAGTGATGCAATCATTCCAGCACCGCTCTAATATTGTGGGTGGCCGTGGCTTAAGTGGTAGTGGATTGACTTCCAGATCGGAAGATTCTGTGTTCAAATTCCAACCGCGCCCAAAACACAAGCAAGATGAGTACTAGGTGGGGTGAAAAGTAACCTCCTTGAGAATGAAAAAAAAGAAAAAAAAAATGTTTACTCAATATAGTCCCCTTTCAGTTTGATACACTTATTCCAGCGATTTTCCAACTTCTTGATCCCGCCCGAAAAGTAATTTTCCGAAAGGTCTGCAAAATCAAGCTGGGCTCCTTTAATACCCAAATGATTATTGGTAAACTCATAATTAAATACTGTTAGCTCTGATTTTCAAGATATTGGTCTTCAAATACAGCATTTTTAATTTTTTTTTAAATAAATTTTTGGGAAAGTTGCATTTATCTCGGAAAAGTGTGGTTATATATATATTTTTCTTAATAATAATAAGAAATAATAACAATATATGGTGCTTTGTAGTTGCTGGTGAGGGTTTTAACTTTTGGCGATTTCGGATTTATATTGGTAGTGAATTTTTCGAACACAATATTTTTTCTACTTCTGTGGTCTTGGAAATTTCGGAAAAGAGGTACAGCTATGGCCAAAATAATAGGAACACTCATTACTTTTCAACACCAGCAAACGTAACTCTTATATTATTCGAATATATAAAGCAAGGATACTATTAGATTTATGGTAAATATATTCACAACATATTCCAGGTATGACGAGTTGCTTAATTCAAAGCAAATTAAGTTCAGTCAGCTATATTGAGTCAAAGTGCTTAATTACCTGACCAAAAAATAGGTACACCCAGACGTTATAAAGAAAAACAAATATTTTTTTTTTTTTGAATTTATTTTGAAAGCAGTTAATACTTAGTTACATAACCTTTATTTTTAATTACTGATCCCATTCGACGACTCATGGAGTTTATTAATGTTTGGTATTTTTCAGGAGGTATTGAATGCCAAAGCTTTGAGATGACACTTCATAGATCCACTTTATTTGAAGGGTGTCGTTTGCCTACTTCATTCTTAAGTTCATCCCAGAGGTTCTCGATCGGATGGTACCGCCATTTTAGGAGCATATTTTCTTCGGCCCACGGTAGTATGATATTTTGCATTATGTCCACGTAGGATTCTTTGGTCAATATGCCTTCGATAACCCCCATGCTTCATAGTGGGTTTGGTGTACCGTGGATTGTACGCCTCACTTTCTGGATGACGAACAAACTGTTTGCCGTCCATCCCAAACAAATTTGTTTTGGTTTCGTCACTCCATAACACATTTCTCCACTGCTTTGTTGCCTGGATGGGATCCTGTGGCATGAACTTGAATTAATTTTCAGTTAGTACCAACCTTCAAAATATACGTGTATAAATTTGACAACTGTCGGACGATTAGTTCTCGAGATATAGCGTTGTGAGTGAAGCAACTTTTGTTATTGTGAAGAAAAAAAAAAAAAAAAAAAAAAAAAAATGGATTCAAAGCAATTTCGTGTGTTGATTTATCATTGCTTTTCTATGGGAAAAAATACAGCCGATGCAAAGAAATGGCTTGATAAATATTACCCGGACTCTGCACCAGCCGAAGACGATGCACGCAATGGACGTTCAAAAGAGACTGTTTCAGATGAAAACATCAAAAAAGTCCACAAAATGATTACGAATGACCGTAAAGTGAAGTTGATCGAGATAGCTGAGGCTCTGAAGATATCAAAAGAGCGTGTTGGATATATCATACACGAATATTTGGACATGCGAAATCATTGTTCAAAGTATGTGCCGCGTTTGCTCACAGTCGACCAAAAACAACAACGTGTTGGTGATTCAGAGGAGTGTTTAAAGCTGTTCAACCGCAATAAAGCCGTTTGGATGAAACTTGGCCCCATAACTTCACACCAGAGTCAAGTCGGCAGTCAGCTGAGTGGCGAGCAGGCGACGAACCTCGTCCAAAACGACCAAAAACTCAAAAGTCGGCTGGCAAGGTTATGGCATCCGTATTTTGGGATACACATGAAATAATTTTCATCGACTATCTCTAAAAGGGGCAGACTATCAACAGCGAGTATTACATTGCGTTGTTGAAGCGTTTAAAGGACGAAATCGCAGAAAAACGGCAGCATTTGAAGAAAAATAAAGTGCTGTTTTATCAAGACAATGCACCGTGTCACAAGTCGATGAAAACGATGGCAAAATTGAACGAATTCGGCTACGAATTGCTTCCCCACCCACCGTATTCTCCAGTTTTGGCCACCAGCGACTATTTATTGTTTGTAGACCTCAAAATAATGCTCGCCGGAAACAGATTTAAGACCGATGAAGAAGTAATCGCCAAAACAGAGGCCTATTTTGAGGCTAAACCGAAATCGTACTACAAAACTGGTATCGAAAGATTGAAAAATCGTTTCTATCAGTGTATCGCCTTCGAAGGCAACTATATTGATAAATAAAGTTGAATTTTGCAAAAATTATGTGTTTTGCTATAAAACGGACTTTTCAGCCCATGTGTTAAAAGGGTTCGCTTTGGATTTCCTGACTAATCTCCTTTTGTCTTTAGTGGAAATTTTAGGCAAATTGCAATTGCAATTGCAATTGATTGAATACCATCGTCGAAGATTCACCTTGTTCGCGCAAGACCACAATGCTTGCACGTTGAGCTTCAGTACAGTGTTTATTTCTACCCATAATATTCTTTATTCGAAATAGAAATATCTAAATAAACGATGGTAAAATATCAGGGCACTGTTTAGCAAATTCAACTTACTAATATTTTAACTAACAACAGCTTCAAAAATTGTTTTCTTAAAATTTGCTCTTCGGTCGGCCAATTTTTTACCATCAAAAGAGTTTTGCAAAGACCGAAACAAATGGTAATCAGAGGGTGCAAGATCCGGGCTATACGGTGGATGCATCAAAACTTCCCAATCAAGCTCCGTCAATTTTTTCCGGGTCATCAAAGATGTGTGTGGCCTAGTATTGTCATGATGGAAAAAAACTCCCTTTCTGTTGACCAATTCTCGTTGCTCTTTCTTGAATGCTTTATTCAAACGGTCGAGTTGTGCACAGTAGAGGATCGACCTGTCTGTTTCTTCACGTTCTAGCAGCTAATAATAGACAATTCCCTTCCAATCCCACCAAACACTCAACATAATCTTGTTTGCCGTCAATCCAGGCTTTAAAGTCGTTTATGGTCGGTCACCGGCCTTTGACCATGACCGCCTTGCATTGATATTCTTATATGTAATCCATTTTTCATCACCCGTAATGAATCGCTTCAAAAATGGTTCCATTTCGCTACGTTTCAGCAACGTTACAATGATGACTATTCGGTCAATTAAATTTCTTTGCGTTAATTCATGTGGCACCTAAACATCGAGCTTCTTTGAGTAGCCTGCCCGTTTAAGGGGTTTGTCTGGTTTTTTGGGAAAAAAATCGGTTAATTTTTAGAATTTTTTTTTTTGAGAAATTTATTTAATTTAGAGATATGAGGTTCTGAATACATTGAACAATATGAAAAAAGGTGCTGTTTAGGCTAGAGGACGCCAAAGTCATCGACTCAAAAATTGTCCCGTTTGCGGTGGACAGAATATCTCGAGACTGGGGCAGCTGAAAAAAAAAAAAGTGTTAAAGTGGGGGAGCTCGCTAACCTAAAATTTTACCAATCGGAGCAAAAGAAAAAATTTGGCGACATTTTTAATAAACATTTCGAAAAGTCGCTTGTTTCTCTTCACTAAAACGTTTTGACCAAATGCCATCTCCAGATACGGATAATTTCGTTGCATCACTACCTTTTGAGAGTCTTTTATTCTTTGCCGGCCTTCTTTATGGCGAGATCATAAACTTTTTCGTTGGCAATTTATATGTTTTGAATACAATTATAACACGTGTATTTGGAAAAATTCGTACTAAAATCCATCAACGCACAAAACTAATTCAACCAATTGATGCCGCATGACAAAAACGATTTTATTATTTATTTCGAAATTAATATCAACGGGTTTGCACGAATCAACTTTTCTTTTTGAGCACGGGCAAGTATAAAACATTTAAAAACTCAATCCTTTTTCGCGGGTTTTTGTAAATTTCACAGCACCATCACACTGGGCATACTTAACAAAAGTAGCCAATGTAGGAAAAAATTAAAAAAAATGAAATTTTAACATATTCAAGCGTTACATATTTAAAAAACATCGAATTCTTCACAATTGCCCAATAATATCAATAAGAAATTGATTACCATGAAACGATCTTTTTTTAACTCTACTTTTCAATTTAATAGGATTATGACGGCTTCCTTTTTGAGTGTGATTACTGATATTGGCTCGGAAATGTATACACTGAGATACATAGGTTTGAAGCAAAGCCTTACGCTGCCCTATTTTGGCTCCTTTTAAAAATAACAGCTTGAAAAACTTGAAATTTTAACTTTCTCATAATTTTTTCAGAAAAATATCTCATTAACCTTAACTATTACGTCTTGGAAAGGTGTACCTAGTATTTCCAAACATGAATATGATTATATGTTTTTATTATTATTTAGAAGACCAACGTATAATTGAAATTGTACTGCCAGACCATCGACGAAGATTTTTGGCTATGTAGATACATATATTTAGATCAGGATGTATAAATTAAAGATTTTAAGAAAATCTATTACAGTTTTAATATTTTTTTAAATTGGGGTTATAAAGAAATTCGTAGCTTCCTAAGCTGTTTAAAGTCTTCGTTACCTCTCCCCATCCAGTTTTTTTGTCAGCCGTTTAAGAAACACCTCTCTTAAAATTGGTTGCTAATGAAATATTTTCCTCCATTAATTCCACCAACCTTTTCATTTGTTGGGGATTTGATATTTTTATCCTAAAAGATTGAATAATTATTTAAACAACTTAAGTTAAAACAAAAGCAAAACTTACAATGTAAGACAATTTTCACTGCTAGTCGTTTACAAAATGTTAACCGACTCCTTTTGACTCTAAAACGACAAATTCAAATAGTTATTTGACTCATATCACACAAAGAATATATTCCACAAGAGATAAACCACTTTAGTCGTCTAAATGACGTAGAGAAATAAGTTAAACGGCTACTATAATACCGACTTCACATTGTCGTTGTGTGACGAGGACTTAAACGACTTTCGTAATAGGGGTGAATAATTGTACCAAAGCAAATAGAAACATTGGCTTACATTTAGACACTAACCACGACTGTAGAGATAGGCTATGTAAGGTATTCCTAAATAAACTTGAAACTGAAAAAAAAAGTATTCTAACAACAAAAATTTTTAAAGTGCGCTTACTTAAGTATACAGAATCTGATAAGTAATTTAGCTAAATTAAAAGTTCTGGTTAAAAGCATTTTATCTGTGGATACACTCCTTAACTCTCCTCCCCATAAACGATCGAAAAGGAATGCTAATTTCGAAGAATTTCCCCAACTTCCTAACTGGCTAACATAGCAAATCAATGTCCAGTTGAAGTTAAATATCACGATCGCCTCAACTCTAGCAACGGAACCGTATTTGCACCTTATCTTATGAATGTTCCAGAGTCAGATATTATCTCGGAAATGGGCATACAAGGTGTTACGGAGGTCTACAAATTTATTAAAAACGTTGACGGTAAGCAGCGCACGACTGGCCTCATGATATTTACATTTGATCTGTACCAACCTCCAACTTCGGTGGAAATCGGATTTTACAAAGCAAAAGTAAAGGAATACATTCCTAATCCTATTAGGTGTCGCAAGTGCCACGGGCACACCGTAAAAAGGTGCACCAAAAAGGCCATTTGTGCCACATGCAACCTCCAAGCACATGAAAATGCTCCCGTCACTTGTACACATGTAGTGTGTGCAAATTGTCCACCAACTGCAGAACCACATCCGTCCTCTTCTATTAAATGCCCCAAATACATTAAAAACAAAGAAATTCTAACAATTAAGACGAGAAACAAATGCAGCATAGCTGAAGCGAGTGCTTACATAATCTAAGCAAACCAACTGAAACAAGCTTTAATAATATACCCTTCAATGTTAAAGCAAAAACAGGCAACAACCACTTCACAGATAATGCCATTTCACGGGAAAACTAAAAACAACTTCCTTGCAAAAAATCAAACTGTTGTCGAAAGGTTCCTTGCCACAAAAACTTGTCTAACGTCTGCCCAGTAACCATCACTTTGCATAACCAAGTTAATCTGTCAAAAGGCATTGTACACGCACCATGGCTTATAAGTGCTCCCGAAACAGAAATTGTCTCAGAAATGAAAACGCAAAAAGTTATTGAAGTGTACAAATTTACGCGACAGATTGAAGGAAATCAACGACTGACAGGATTAATGCTTTTCACTTTCAACACATTTCAAATTCCAAACACTGTCAAGATTAGCTGGTACAATGCCAAAGTTACTGAGTACATTTCGAATCCCATGCGACGCCGAAATTACCAGTTACTTGGTCATACCACTAAAAAATGTTATAATACTCCCATCTGTCATATATGCAATTAGCCATCACACGCAAATTCCGAATTGCTTGGATTCTCATCCCTCTTTTTTAAAAGACTGTCCGAAATTCTTACAGATGAAACAGATTCTAAAAATTTAAACCCAAAAAAAGTGCAGTATAACAGTTGCTAATCTACATCTACATAGACAGTTCCCCTCACAAGCCAACACAAATCATTACTCATATGCCAATATAACAACAATTTGCCAATATAATAACAATCTGACACCTGTTCCCTACTCCTTCTTAGTCGACCCAACCTAACAGTAACAAGAGTGTACACAAACCTAAATAACACAATCACAAACTAACGGACAATCTCAATATCTCTACGAGTAAAACACACTCCACTTAAAAAGATATTGAAACAAACACAACTGCCTCTTTCCATAACCTTCCCCCATTCTCATCACCTTCTCGATCCCTTGCCGTCTCTACACAAGCAGCCGCTGCGGGATTGAAAAAAGCTAAGCAAATTAACCCAACTACACTTACTTTCAACGATCGTCTACCACAAAATTCTTCCATGAAGCACACAAGTCTGAAAGAAACAAATAATTCCAGTACCCACACTAATCTATCTCACTCTAACTTACCTACCCCTCCAATCTATTTAAGTCCACAAAATACTACCCTTTATCACTAACCAACTCAAGCTAATATAAAGAAAAACAAATACTATGGAAGACGATGATAGCATATAACAAAAAAAAAAAAAAAAAAAAAACTTACCTCAATAACACCGACTCCGTTGACCGAGTATTGAATCGTCCGAGTTTCTTCTGGAGCTCGAATGGTTCAACATCTAAACATCGAAGCCGTAATTTAAAAACCTCAAACTCACCAAACACACATACACCATAAATTTACTCATCATCACACATAAATATAACACACCAAGTCTCTTCCACTCTTTCATTGTTGCCAGGCAATAAAAGAACGTGAAATCTTAGTCGTAAAAATATAGTTCTCGTTAGTTTGCAACGGAATATGAAAGCTTTCACAAACAATGACGATGAGCTAAATATTTTGATTTCTAGACACAATCTATGTATTGTGAATCTCCAAGAAACTCATTGTCCCAACAAATCTATGTAGTCCCATTATCCCTAAAGCTTTCAAGGGTTACTTTTTAAATTTTCCTATTAACACATCATCTAAACAAGGTATTGGTATAATGATAAAAAAAAAAAAAAAAACATTCCACATGACCCAGTCAACATTAATTCGAAACTCATAGTTTAAACACTAGAGGTTCAATGTAAAATAAAAATCACATACATAAATCTGTATCTTCCACCAGATCAAGCCATCACGAAATTTGATTTAGAAAATATTCTAACGCAGGTCCATAGCCCAATTATAATAGGAGGAGATGTTTATAACTGGGAGTGCACTGTGGGACTCACCTCGCTCAAATAAAAAAGGATAAATCCTAGAAAATTTTCTTACTAATTCTCATCTTCTTTTATTGAACGACGGCTCTCACACGCATTTGTCTATACACAAAACCCTCACACATGTAGACATCACATGTTGCTCCCCTGATATTTATCCATGCAATGGAGAACTCTTGACGATCTGCACAACAGCGATCATTTCCCCATATTAGCTACCCTCATACTGGATAAAAAAGACAATAAAGACAACTCTACTCGTCCCACGTTAAAATTGATCAAGCAAATTTACTACAGACATATCAGCGGGCTCAGTAGCTAGTAATAATATCAACAGATCTGCTGCCATTTTTCAAAAATCTCTCCGAAAAGCTGCTAACCTAACAATCCCCCAAACTAATCTCAACAAATTTAAACATACTGCCCCATTTTGGAACACGGACCTCAGCAATCTAAGAGATGAAAAAGTGAAACCTTGAAAAAAATTAAAAAAAAAAAAAAAAAAAAATAAATGCCAGTACATAAACCTTTATCTCGTTTAAGAAAGCGAAGGCAATATTCAGAAGAACACTTAAAATTAACAAAACAAAAAGTTTTAATGACTTTACATCATCTATAAATTCTAACTATTCTATAAGCAATGTTTGGAACAAAATAAATCTGTAGCTCAGATACGCCTCATTCTATTGCGTGTATTGAAACTAACTCATTTAATCTCGTCAACCCTATAGAAATTAGAAATCACTTGCAGCTACTTGGTCCGATTATTCTAAGGACACCAACTTCCATACGATTTTTAGATCAAAAAAAGAAGAAAGTCTAGGCATCCTACCCCTTCCAATAGCCGTACCAATCCAGCAAATGATTATCTTGAGCAAACCATTTCATTGTACACCCTGACTCGAACTGCAACTTTTTAAAATGCTATAATTTTTTTATTTATTTTATTTTATTTATTACAATAAAATTTATATTATAATAAAATATATTTTATTATAATAAAATATAATAATATTATTTTATTATAATAAATATATTATAATAAAATTTTTGACACAAGTATAATACCGCAATACTGGAAAACAGCCACGATCAACATTCCTAACCCAAAAAAAAAAAAGATTATTAAAGTTGACGGTTTTAGACCAATTTCCCTCTTGCCATGCATCTCGAGAATTCTGGAAAAAACAATATCAAAACGTCTCCTTTGATACAGCATATTGATAGCTATATCTCCAATGGCATCTCAGCAAAAAATCATTTTGCAATACTCTCTCGATGTCGAAAAAGCATTTGATAGAAAAGGAGTTCACTTAGTGCTTACAAAGTTGAAAGAATAGCACATAGGTCCAAAAATGTTTGGTTATATCAAGGCTTTCCTTTCCAACAGAAAATTTTGTTTAAGAGTAAACAATGTATACTCCCCAAACTTACCCCTATACAATGGTATCCCTCAAGGATCACCCCTTTCAGTAATGCTCTTTTTGATAGCATTCAGTAAAATCAGCAATATTATTGATAAGTTCACTGTCGTGAACCGTTTAGAAATTATAGCAGTCTGAAGTTGGTTGCAGTTCGACCAGGCAGGTTGTAGAATCCTGTCTCAGCAAACTGAAAGAGAGAACACCAGGTAGGGACAGACTTTCATACCCTATGTTTAATAATTTGTCAACGAAAGCAAAACCGCTCTTATCAAACTTTATAATAAAATTTTTGACACAAGTATAATACCGCAATACTGGAAAACAGCCACGATCAGCAACATTCCTAACCCAAAAAAAAAAAAAAAAAAAAAAAAAAAAAAAAAAAAAAAAAAAACAAGATTAATAAAGTTGACGGTTATAGACCAATTTCCCTCTTGCCATACATCTCGAGAATTCTGCAAAAAATATTATCAAAACGTCTCCTTTGATACAGCATATTGATAGCTATATCTCCAATGCCATCTCAGCAAAAAATCATTTTGCAATACTGTCTCTCGATTTCGAAAAAGCATTTGATAGAATAGGAGTTCACTTAGTGCTTACAAAGTTGAAAGAATGGCACATAGATCCAAAAATGTTTGGGTATATTAAGGCTTTCCTTTCCAACAGAAAATTTTGTGTAAGAGTAAACAATGTATACTCCCCAAACTTCCCCCTATACAATGGTATCCCTCAAGGATCACCCCTTTCAGTAATGCTCTTTTTGATAGCATTCAATAAAATCAGCAATATTATTGATAAGTATAAAATTCTAGATCATTGATTGTATGCTGACGATGTTTATATACTTTGTAAAAATAATGACCTAGAAATATATAAGACATATTTTCTAAATGTTTTAAAAGATTTCGAAGAATGGTCAACTTTTCAGGTGCAAATTTGTCATAACAAAAATGTAAAACATTCCATATTTGTAGAAAAAGATTATGTCTAAACTTTGACCTTAGCATAAGTAATGTAGAACTACAATCTGTCAATAAATTAAGTATTTTAGGATTAACCTTTAATAATAAATTCAATTGAAAAAACCACTGTATTGAATTAAAGAAAACACTTGCTGCAAGGCTTAATATTACTAAATATCTATCATCAACAAATGTAAAATCCATATAAACACACTATGTTATCTAACTAAAATGTTAATATTAAATAAAATAGACTACGGGCTCAGTATCTATGGAAATAGTTAAAAATCAACTCTTAACTTCATCAAGCTTACATACTATCAAATAGCGAGAAAATCAATCAATGCATTTGCAACAACTCGAATAAAAAACATTCTGGCCGAATCTGGTTTACCAACAGTCAACGAAAGATATGAGGAAATAATTATTAAGCTAGCGGCGAAGCTCCTGTTCCCTTCAAGATCTCTAATAAATAGGGACTCTATTGCCGCTTAGGGGTCCACCCGTAATAAAAAAGTCCAATCAGCGATTTCATGTATTAAGAACAGCATATCAAAATACAACGGCATACCCTCCCTGGTTGTGCAGACTTGAATCCTTCGAATTATCTTTGTCTAAATACCCAAAATATCATGCTCCCCAATTCATTTACCAAAAACATTTCAACGCCATCGAAAACGATCTCAAAGCTTAAAACTGGAAATTTATATTCTCAGACGGGTCATAAACGGGAAAACATACTAGCTTTGCTGTAACAACACACAATGGTTAACTCATTAGGCAAGGTCTTCTTGCTGATCACGCATCAATTTTCTCTGCGGATCTCGCCATCAACGAAAAAGGACACTGGGTCGTAAGCACCGACAGCCTTTCAGTTATATACGTTATCACGAACTTGAACAATAACACCCCGTTTGTAATGAAGCTTAGAGATATTGTTATAAAAACAAAAAACTACATCAAAATTATGTGGGTTCCAGCGCACATGCCTATGTGGTAATGAATTCGGGAACAAAGCTGCTAGTTACACCAATAAAACTCCTACAATTTTAACACATATAGTGAGGCTACTACTACTACTAAGAATTATCAAACAAGCAAGCGAAACCACTCAGGTCAACTGCTGGGGGACATACACACATCACTTCTCCAGGATAAACAACAACAAAACAAAAGTAACCTCCTTGACCGCCAGAATGCGCTGCTACTGCAAAAAAGGTTATGGTGCCTTGAAGTCCGTTCATATTTAGGCAGACATACCAAATTTCAGTGTGATACTGTCTTTAGTTTTGTGTTGACAGCTGATTGTTGTTGACGTATTTGGCATCACGTTGAGTATGGACAAAAACGATTTTTGTTCTCTCATAAAACATTATTTTTTGAGAGTCAAAACGGCAAAGGAAACAAAAAAAAAGTTGGATAAATATTATGAGAATAATGCTCCGTCAGATTACACCGTCAAATATTGGTTTCGAGAGATTCGCGGTGGCCGCAACTCCACTACCAATCTACTACCACTACCCTCCGATGTGGCTACAGAGGAAAATGTCAAAAAAATACATGAAATGGTGTTGGCTGACCGGAAAGTGAAGGTGCGCGAGCTAGCAGGCACCACAAAGATTAGTACTGAGCGCACACGCCATATTTTGGGCAATATTCTGCATATAAAAAAGTTATCCTGCCGCTGGGTGTCTCGCAGCAAGTGTTTGGACTTGCTGATGCGGAATTGGGCGGACTTTTGGCGTCGATTGGTAACCGGTGAACACCAGAGAGCAAAATGAGTGCCTGGCAATGGACTGAAGCCGGCACGAGTGCTCCAAAGCGGCCGAAGAAGAAGAAAAAGAATTTTGTTTTTGCAAGACAATGCATCGGCGCACAAGAGCTTCGCAACCATGGCTAAAATCAATGACTTACGGCTCATACCCACAAGTTTCCCCCTCTCTAAATTTACAAGCCCCCACCTCTTCTCTTTCTAACTAAAAAACAACTCCACATAATTCTCTTTCATACTCACAAGTTTCAACTTTTCCAAATTTACAAACACCCACCTCTTCTTTTTTCTAATCCATCACAACTTTCCATCAATAAAAAACATCCGTTTGCTACTACTTCACTGCTACAAAAAATCCCATAAAAAACTTCACAAAAAAACCCAAAAAATCAAAAAAAAAAATAATAATCTATTCGAAAAAATGAACGGCTCTGGCTCTGAATCAGAAGTTCCTTAAGTTACATCACCCATTTCAGCTATTACTAAATCTCTAATACAAGAAAATAAATACTATTTGGCTTATAACCGTAAACATGCTGAAAAACAACCAAACCAATAACCAACAAATTCACCTATCCCACCTTTTCTAGAACCAAACTCAGCAGCCAACAAAACTATCACAAACAACAATCTTACGCCAGTTATCCAAGACCTCGATGTCTGGGCTCAACAGTCTACCTCATGTGCAAGCTTGCTTAATCCGACTCCCGAACATCGAGAACATTACATCCTACTTCTTATCTTTAATCAAAAGAACTTCACAGAGTTTTCACATCGAAACACTGTGTTGAGGTTCGCCTCCACTCAGGATAAAGCTGAACTTAGGATTCTCCAGTTACAACAGCATAACACCTCACCCATACAAACTGCCTCTTCACCCGAACTTCTTCCTAAAATACATTGGCAAACAATAGATGATCTTCACAATAGCGATCACTTTCCAATAGTCACAATTCCTAAACTCTACCACTATCTCAGACATTCCAGCCCTAACCCAAAATTTAAAACTGACTTAGCAAACTGGCTAGTTTTCAAAGCTCCTTCACAAAACCTGTCGGATACAATCACAACAACAAACACAAACAAAGAAGCCGCAACTACATTAAAGGCGATTAGATCTGCTGCAAACGTTACGATCCCGCAAACACACCCAAAACAATTCCAAAGAACAACCCCTTGGTGGAACGCAGACTTAGCTGAGCTCCGAAAAATCAAAATGGTAGCTTGGAAAATATTCAAAAAAAAAAAAACAAAATAGAAATCGAAACAATCTAGTAGCCCTCAAAAAATCGGATGCTAGATTCGGAAGACAGCTTAAAACAGCCAAATCTAAAAGTTTTGAAGATTTTGCAACTTCCATTAATCCCAACACCCCAACAAACAAAGTTTGGAACAGTATTCGATGCCTAACAGGAAATCCAACCTCACTTATAATAAGCTCTATTAAAATTCCTTATGGTCTACTTTCAAATCCATCTGAAATAGGAAACTTCATCTCACAAAGTTGGTCAAAGTACTTAAGCGACTATACCTTCTCAAATGAGTTTAAAAATCTGAAAAAAGACTCCGTACTCAAGGAACCAATTATAACGCTCTTGTCATTGAGCGGGATATCTCAATTACTGAGCTCGAATCGTGTCTAGCGAAACTTAAAGATAAAGTAAAGCTCCGAATCTTCAACCTCTACAACAATATCTTGAATACAGGTGTTATTCCTCAAATCTGGAAAAGAGCCTCAATACTCTCTATCCCTATCCCTATTCCAAACGAATATTCTGGTATGCTGAGACTAATTATTTTTTTAATCTAAACCAAGTAGCGTTTAAACCGAACCGAGGGTGTACAGATGCTCTTCTTTATATTGATGACCACATCTCCAGAACCTTGAGTTCTAAAAACCATGTGTCGATTCTCACTTTAGATTTCGAGAGGGCATTCGACAGAATAGGCATTCATATTGTGTTGAATAAACTTAAAGAATGGGGTTTTGGCCCCAAAATTTTCAGCTACGTGAAATCGTTCCTCAGTAATAAAAATTTCTACATAAAATGTTATGGTTTCTAGTCCTCCTCACGTCGACTTGACAATAGTATTCCCCAGGGTTCACCATTGTCAGTTGTATTGTTCTCTATTGCCTTTCAAAACATCTGCGAAATCCTATCCATATACAAATTAATAAACTACTGCGTCTACGCAGACGATGTTTATATCCTGTGTAAAAGACAAAAAATAAATGATATTCAAAATATTCTTATCAACGCAATTAAAGACATTTTGGAATGGGAAATCGCCTCAGGTTCCAAGATTTCATTAACAAAATGCAATGTGCTGCACGTATGCCGTAAGCATACCCCTTACCCCTTAACTTAAGTATAAATAATGTACAAATAGAAAATGTTAACAATTTAAAAACCTTAGGATTAACATTCAATAGAAGATACAATTGGCGATACCATTTTTTGGATCTTAAAATGTCTCCGGCTACAAGGGCAACATTGTTAAATATTTATCAAGTAAAAAAGTAGCGTACATGTAAATACACTTTGTTATATTACTAAATCACTTATTCTAAATAAAATATATTACGGCAATTGTCTTCTAGTAAAACAACACACGGAATCATAAAACCAACTTATCATCAAGCAGCAATATGTAGTCGTACCAGTCCTACCAAAAATATTCTGGCAGAAGCTGGCCTACCGACTATTGAGGAACGGAGAGATCAAATAATGCACAAACTTTACGCCAACCCGATTTTCTCTTATAATTCGCCAATCGACAAATACAAGGAGATACAAGATCCCACCAGCCCTCTTGACAATTTTACAATCTGGCAATGACGAATTTCCGAAACAAGAGCTTTTAAAATAAAAAAACCAACTTCTTTGCAAACCTCTTGGCTAATAGATTCAACCTCTTTTATAATGGACCTCGCATCGTATGCAATACAAGTGATCTTATATTATCAAAAGCCATATCAAAGCATCTCATCCGACTTCAAGGCCAACAATTGGAATTTTATGTTTACGGACGGATCAAAGACCTGTGATAACACATCTTTTGCTATCGTTAATGATGATGGTAGTACAATTCGACTTGGGATACTCCTACAAATAGCATCAATTTTCACCGCCGAAGCTTTCGATATTCTTTTTGCCATACAAGAGGCTACAAAAATTGGCACAAAGCAAATCATCTGCATAAACAGCCTCTCTACTATCAAAGCCATTGCAAATACCAATAACGACACTATGTCATCAACAACATCCCTTAATAATCAAATCAACTCACTTCATAAAGCTGACGGGGATCCCGGGACACATGGGTATCTCAGGAAATGAGCGGGCGGATGAAGCTACTAACTACCAGCGTCAATCGTAACTGGCTTATTCTTGTAGACCTGAGACTTTCCATATCCCCAGAGAGAAAATAGTCCAAAGGTGTGATATCGAACGACCTAGGCGGCCAATTTACCGTAGCTAAACGTGAAATTAAATGCTCACCAAAATGATTTCTCAACAAGTCCATTGTTTCACCCGCTGTATGGCTCGTAGCGCCATCTTGTTGAAACCAGAGTTCACTGAGACCATGTGCATGAAATTCAGGAAGCACATAATCCGTTAACATGGCGCGATAACGGTTACCATTGACGGTAACATTCTGATTTGCCTCATTTTTGAAGAAATATGGACCAATAATTCCACCAGCCCATAAACCATACCATACCGTTGTTTTTAATGGATGTAATGGTAGCTCTTGGTACTCTTCGGGTTGCTCATCAGCCCAAATACGACAATTTTGTTTATTAACGTATACATTAAGCCAGAAATGGGCTTCATAACTGAACAAAATTTCACGATAAAACACCGGATTTTCATTGAATTTTTTTAAAGCCCATTCACTGAAAATATGATGCAAATTCAAGTCTTCTGGCTTCAATTCTTGCACAAGTTGAATTTTGTACGCTTTAAGGCCGAGATCCTGACGTAAAATATACCAAGTTGTCAAATATGCCAAGCCAAGCTGCTGAGAACGACGAAAAATCGATTCGTCACGGTATTCGCGTACACTCTCAGCTACAGCTGCTATAGTCTCTTCACTACGTGCTGGATGTGGTCTACCCGGTCGAGTATCATCCACTAATGTAAACTGGGACTCAAATTTGCGAATAGTATTTGCGATAATGGTTTCAGTAGGTCAATTATGCGCACCGTAAGTTCCTCGAATTGCACGAAAAACATTTCTCACAGAACGCTGATTTTCGTAATACAGCCGAACAATTTAAAAATGACGAAGCAGTTTGATATAAATCACGCGCGATCTGCCAAAAAAAGCCTATTGAAAATCAAACCTCACGATAAATCACCATTTAATTTAATAATAGCTTAAGAATAATGAAAAATTAAAAGACCCGGTCGTTTAACAGATCGAAATTGACAAATAAAGATAGTGACTGGGAACATTTTACTATATAAGAAATAAATATAAACAGTAAATTAGTAAAGCAAGAAGCGAATAAATACAGCAAAAAATTAATAACGCAGGTGATCAAAGATCTTTGTGGAAAGACTCTTGTTAAAATTAAAAGAAAGAAACAATACGTCGGCTTAATGTGTAAGCCTGCTAAGTCTACTTTTTTAACGGTTTCTCTGTTAGTTTGTGTCATGAGTCAGCTCGTGCAAACCTTGTATCAGCGGATTCACTTAATAATCCTATTCTACAAAACGTTTTCGATAAAAATAATAGAAATTCTGCAAATCAAAGTTGTGGTCACATAGAACAAGAAAATGACTCTAATTCATTGTCGATTGGCAACATAATGGGCTCTGAAATGTTCACAACTGTGGATGAATTGAAATTGACTGACATTCCAAATAATTCAGACCAGACTTCGCAAAACTTTCAAAAGAATATTGCAGGTACAAGTTACCAAGATACTCTTCAAACTGACACGGATGATGACGAAATAATTGCTGAACTTAATATCATTAATAATGAAAACATAGATGATAATATACTCGTAACTCATCTTTTCATAGGCAAATCTTGGCCTAAACGAGATAACTGATATTATTAGTGGTGATATTGTTGGTATGGGGCTTGTTCCATATTCACAACATTCTGATTCGATCTCGACAATGTGCACAGATTTACCTAAAAAAAACTTCGACTCAAAAGAAATGATCTCAGGTTAACAAAGAAACTTGGTTTTCACTTAAAGCTCAGAGAAAAAGATTTAAAGTATTTAGGAAGACGCAAAAAAGGCAACACAACATGGCAATACGACATTAGTATTTTTTCTGAAGCAGACAGAAAATCTATACTATATTTGACCATTTTTAGAAATTAACGTGGGGAGGGAAAAAAACACTTATTGACAGCACTGTCACTGCAACATCTACAAAAAGATCAAAAAATCGAAACGAACTAGATTTTTGTAGAAGGTCTCAATTTATTTTGTATTATTTAAGGTTGAATGATAAGAACATACAAGTATGTCGTATAATGTTTCTGAATACCCTTTGCATAGGCACAAGGATAAGAAAATAAAACTATTGGGGCTGTAAAAGTGAAACCTTTCGAAAAATAAAATCAGGCACTGATTGAATTTTTAAAGTTTCTTCCGACTCTGGAGTCACATTATTGCAGGGCTTCTTTTAAAAAAAAAAATCTTTTAATGGAATGGCAAACTTAGAAATGTTACAGCACTTTCATTGACAACTTTCAATAAGTTAATAGATGCAAACAACATTGCTTTATTTCATCCGAAAAAAGATCAATGTGAAAAATTTTCCTTTCATTGACAACTTTCAATAAGTTAATAGATGCAAACAACATTGCTTTAATTCATCCGAAAAAGGATCATTGTAAAAAATTTTCCGTGTATAAAGTTGGACATGTATCTGAAGCGAATACTTTTTGCATATAAATAAAAAGGAAGAAGAGTACCGAGGAAAAGCAGAAAGACAAGGAAAATGAAAATCTTGTTTTTAATACGAATTTACAAACTGTTCTAATGGCTCCAAAGTCAAAAGTGTCTAGTTTATATTATAAGACTAAAATAATGTGCTCACAACCTTTGTTTTTATAATATAGTAAATAAAGACGGTTTCTGCTACAACTAGAATGAAACTGAAGGTGGAATGCAGATGAATGTGCCACGATAATTCTTCGTTTTATCGTAGAAAAAATTCTTCCTACCATTGATCGGCAAAATAAAACAAACTCGGGGAAAATTATTTTATATAGCAACGGATGTACCTAACAAAATCGAAATGTGACCGTTTCTAACGCTCTGTTGAATGTTACCATTAAAGAAAAAATTATAATTGAACAAAAATATTTGCAGGTTGAACACACTCAAATGGAAGCAGACTCGGTGCATTTAACAGTCGAAAGACACCAAAGGGAGAAAACTGTGAATGTTCCTGCAGAATATTACGAAATTTGTCGAGAAGCTCGATAAAATCCGAAGAAGTATGATGTTACATACCTCAACCACACATTCTTCAAAAACTTTAAGGAGGTTGAATTTCTAAAGAGCATACGCCCAGGAAAGAAAAAAGGGAGATCCAAAGGTAATGTAGAATCAATAATACTTATTCAAATATTCCTCATCTTTTGACTATATTATCCTAGGTTTTGAACATTCGTGCTATTAAGTATTATGCAGACGGCTTTATTTATTCGAAACTTCATTTCAGAAGTGATTGAGAGCTGCTACCCCAGGAGCGAATTCCTGGGGTGGCTTCTCATGCAGTGGAATCCTTGGAGCAACTACATAACCAGCGGTTAAAGATAAAAAAAAAAGTTTGACGGTTTACAAGCTTTAAAAAATATTTTGGCTGCTGATTATCACATTTATAACGATAGTTTGCCCTATGAATAATACAACTATTTTAAATAAAACTAAAAGATACAATTAAAAACAATAGAACATTTATTTAACGAAAACCTGCTAAGTCCTCCCATGCAATGAAATTTAACAACATTTCAAATAAGAAAATATGCTAAATCCAAAAAATCTTAATTCAATGAAGCAAAAACAAAAAGTTATAGTTTTTCCTCTATATAATGCTAAGGGAGGAAAACATACAGAAACGGGATTTTAGAATTCTTTAAATTAACCCTAATTTAGCTTTTAGGTGGTTTTTTCACTCTCCTGTAAGATTCGTCAAAGTGAACTTAGCAGCTATACACATATAGCCGGCGAATAGTAATTTGTTTTATTAATGTTAATTAATTAAAAATTAAATTAAAAGATTAATTAAAAAAGTTTAATAAATTTTTTGTAGACAGTGCTATATGTATAGGGTTTTCTAATGACGACTTGACAACTTAAATAAATAAAAGGCAAACCATTTGAGATATTTCTAAAACTTTATTATTGGCTTGAAGTACAATCAAAACATTTATGAATGGAACTCAACTTCGTTCATATGGCCACCGCGGGCACGTTTGCAGCGGTCGTTTCTTTAGACCGAATTTTCAATGACTCGGCCACACATTTCGGCCGAAACGGCAACAATTTCGCGTTCTATTTTGGCTCTGAGCTCTTCCAGCGTCGTCGGCTTGTTAGCATAAACCAATGACTTAACGTAGCCCCACAGAAAATAGTCAAGCGGCGTTAAGTCGCTTCAAATGGTCCATCGGCTTCAATTCTTGAGTCAGCTTGATTTTGTATTGGTGTACACCAAGATCCTTACGCAAAATACGCCATAATGTGGTCTGAGCGATGCCCAATTCTTGAGAACGCCGTGGAATTGACTGATTTGGATCGTTTGCTACGGACGTCTGAATGGCAGCGATATTTTCGACACTTCGACCAACCCGTTGTCTCACTGACAAGGCAACATCACACAACGAATATGTAGACTCAAATTTTTGCACTAAACTTGTTATTGCCTGTCTACTAGGTCGAGAGTTACGACCGAAAATTGGAGTTAACACTTTTATAATTT
This sequence comes from Volucella inanis, assembly GCA_907269105.1. NCBI lineage: Eukaryota > Metazoa > Arthropoda > Insecta > Diptera > Syrphidae > Volucella > Volucella inanis. The sequence continues at coordinate 106,336,812 of OU026153.1, read as the reverse complement.
GCAGACGTTGCTCGTTAGTGTACTTTACCATGATGAAAATGTTGAGTTTACTGTGAAATTGAAATTAACAGTGACAGTTTGATGATAAGTGAAAGAGTGCGTTCACAAATTAAATTTAAAGTTGTCAAGTCCCTATTGGAAAACCCTATATATCAATCGATTTGTTTTGAAGAGAAGAAACACCAGAAACAAATTTTAAAATACTAGATTATTTTTTTTGCCCTTTAAACAGGTTTATGTAACCCTCAATGTCCTTTAAGGCACATTTCATTCCATTTATACGTCAGTAACTTAATAATGGCACACCCGATTTGAATATAATTGAATTACCTGGTTAGTGCATTTATTGCGAAAGATATTGATATATCAACCATTAATATGTGCTCTCTAGATCCGGAGAAGTGAGCCAAAATATAATTTTTTGCACAGGCGAAAAATCATAATCAATCGCGTTTCACTGCAATCAACAGCGCACCAGTGGCTGAGTGTTATGTTCACTTAACGGATTATTATTTTTATTTTTTTTGACACTGGTTTACCTACTGAGAAGTGCGATTGCACTCTTGAATTGATTTTTAAATAGATAAGTGTTTTTCGAGAAATCCTATAATTAAAGATTATACGTGTTTTTCTTTGTTTTTTATTTAATTTGGTGCGTTTTGATGATTCGAGAATTACGGTGAGCTTAACAATATTTTATTTCTTAAAAACTTCAGTTAAGTTATCGTAGTTAGACAATTATCATATTCAATCGCTATGTTTTTGTATGGCCATTATTGTAGTTGCTAACATACCACGAAAAGCGTTCATTGTCTGTGAGATCTGCTAATGCTCAGCGTAAAAGGATAGCCCGGCAAAGAGAAACAGAAGATCAATGTTTTCTATCCACTTTTATTTGCAAATGGAGAAGATGGATATCACTTTGGTATTCCCCAGGCTGGTGTAAACTCTAGAAAGGATGTTTCTTGCAAGAATTTCTACAGTTATTACTTCATGATCCACAATAATTCCTTTAACCATCTTCATCGGAGCAAGCAACTTTTTCACCAATTTGCTGTAGACATGTATGCAAAAACAGAGTCAGAAAGACTGCTATATAATTACTCACCAAAATGATTAATTCGTACATACATTTGAAAGATTGTATCGAAAATGATGCTACTGGAAGAGATCTTGGTTAAATTTGCATTCTTCCTTCAAGTTTCACAGGAAGCCCCAGGTACATGCATGAGCGGACCCAGGATGCAATGACGTATGTACGAAATCATGGCCGACCTGATTTATTTATTACCTTTACATGTACTAGGTGGAGTAAAAGTAACCTCCTTGACCCCCAGAATGCGCTGCTACTGCAAAAAAGGTTGAAGTACGTTCATATTTAGACAGACATGCCAAATTTCAGTGCGATACTGTCTTTAGTTTTGTTTAGACAGCTGATTGTTTTTGATGTGTTTGGCATCATGTTGAGTATGGACAAAAACGATTTTCGTTCTCTCATAAAACATTATTTTTTGAGAGGCAAAACGGCGAAGGAAACAAAAGAAAAGTTGAATAAATGTTATGGTGCTAATGCTCCTTCAAATTACACAGTCAAATATTGGTTTCGAGAGTTTCGTGGTAGCCGCAACTCCACTACAATAACTTACGGCTCCAATTGCTGTCGCATCCACTCTATTCGCCCGATTTGGCTCCCTCGGACTATTATCTCTTCCCAAACCTCAAAAGATGGCTCATCAATAAAAAATTCAGCTTACGCGAGGAAATACGGAGGAGTATTTTGCAGACCTTCCGGAAAATTACTTTTCGGACGGGAGCAAAAATTTGGAAAATCGCTGGAATAAGTTTATAAAACTAAAAAACTATATTGAATAAAATAAAAAAAAACATTAAAAAAAATTTTTTTTTTTCATTCCCAATGAGGTTAGTTTTCACCCAACCTAGTAACGCAAAATGGAGCGAAATTCAAAGTAAACTACTGCATGGTCAAATATATATTCATAGACACGACCTCATTGTCAGAGTCTTTCATCTAAAGTTGATAAAATTAATGGATCTTATTACAAAATTTCACATATTTGGACCTGTACTATGTCACTTGTATATCTTGATTTGGCTTCAAACGAATATCCATTCCAATCAAATCGATTCACTCTTCTCTGCAAACCTTCCAGATCCTACAAGGGACAATCGTTAAAACACAGATGGTCCATGTGGTTCCTTCAATTACAATTCCCCTTGCATGAAAAATGGTAAGCGCACCAAACGATTCCCTAAAAAAAATTTTTATGAAACAAAGATTGGTGCGGATAGATATTCCTCTTATAGGCGAAGAAAGCCTGAAGATGGTGGTTTTCAAACGAAGATAGGACAACATGAAGTTGATAACAGGTGGATTGTACTCTATTGCCCTCTATTATCGTTTAACGCTCATATTAACGTAGAATTTTGTAACTCGGTAAAATCAATTAAATATGTGTGCAAATACAACACTTCAAAACCGAAATGTTCAAAATGAAGTTAGTCAATACCAAATGGGTCGATATATAAGCAGCAATGAAGCTTTCTGGAGAATTTTCGGTTTTTCCATTCATGATCGATATCTGGCAGTGCAACATCTTGCTGTCCATTTGGAGAATGCTTGCCTTAAACGAGGCTTACTAGAAGACGACGAACATTGGGATGCAACAAGATAAGGTTATTACTCTCGGGAGACAAAGTCTTCCTCAAACTAACAGAATAGAAGTGAATAATCAAAATACTGAGCTATTCCGGGAGACTTCTTACGATATCGATTATTATTACATTATGGAAAATGAGCCAAAGTTGTTACCAGACCAAAGACATATATATGCTGCTGTATTTAATAAAGTTGCCAATCAAATGGGAGGCATATTTTTTCTTGACGATTCAGGCGGCACAGGGAAAACGTTTGTCACAAAGCTTTTACTCACTAAAGTACGACTAGAGAAAGGAATAGTTTTAGCTGTGGCTTCATCCGGCATTGCTGCTACGCTACTTCCTGGAGGTCGAACAGCTCACTCTGTTTTTAAACTTCCATTAAATTTAGCCGCTAATGATTCACTTGTTTGTAATATCAGAAAATCGTATGGCTCAGGTTCTTAAGAGAACAGAAACTTGTATGAGTGAATGTGCAATGGCTCATAAAAAAGCGTTTTAAGCAATTAACAGAACACTGCAAGACATATTAGAGACTTGCAGTCTCTGATGGGAGGTATAACCTATTGTCGGGAGACTTTAGACAAACGCTTCCAGTCATCTCAAAAGGAACCAAAACAGATAAAATCAAAGCAAGTTGCAGGTAAAAAGTTTTAATCAACGGGAAACGAATTATAGTTAATATTTTAGAAAATTGAGTGTTCTAAAAAAAGTGTACATTAAATTGCATATTAAAGACCCAGCGAAGCGGATAAAACCAGCTAGTTATATATATATCTGATAATATCATCTTACATACTTTCCTAGCTATAAGTTGATCGATAATTGTATTTATGCCAATTCTATAGAGTGCTTTTGTAAAGTAAAGGGAGATAAGAGAAAGGTGACCTTTTTCAAAGGGCATCAGTAATGTGATGGTGTAGATATAGCAGATAATCGGTTACAGATGTGCCTTTTTTAAATCCTAATTGATAACTGCTGAGAAGTTTGCTATGGGAGATTTTATCAGAAACTTGACCTTAGGATTTCGTAGGATTTGTCAGTATTAGGTTTAAGGATACGAAGGACCGTACAGTTTTTCTATAACTGGGGAATATTACCACGGAAGAACGAGTTATAATATTTCAGTAGAAGTAGTAGGATATTCTATCGTGCTGAGTCTAGTTCCGAGAGAGTGATATCGCTGTCTATGGTTTTAGCATTTTTTGATGGCAAGTATGAGATGGTAGGGGAATTTATTATTATTATTATTATTATTATTATTATTATAATTTATTACCATATAAATAAATTTACATGCTAAAAAGAGATAGCACTAGCTGAGAGGGCTTTCAGCTCTATTGATTTGTTTAGAGTTTAAATTTAGACATTTTCATGAGGTTTTACATTTTAACAATATTTTCGTGATTAGAATTTCTTAAGATCACGTAAATAGAAGGTTGTGAAGGGGTTAAAAGTTGATTCGTTTGTTTACATGAGGGAGATATCCCTATACCTAAGTTGTGATTTGTGTCGATTGGAGAGTTACAGGAGTGACACGTTAGGCGGATCTTTCCTTTTGAGGATGTGTTGGTGGGTAGAATCAGTGTGACCTACACGTAGTCTAACAAACTTCGTGTTCATCGATTTAAAAGAAGAGCTGGGATAAATTGAATGTGATCTGTCAGTGTTAATGGTTGAATAGGGATGGATGTAATTGCACCGATCTAGAAGTTGTTTTGTCCTAAGATTGTTTTTAGCGAGTCGTAATAGATCGAGTTTGGTGTATGTTGCCGATTTATAAACTGGAGCACTGTGTGCAGAATTGACGGTGATGTCAGCAAGTTCATTTCCCGTTTCGCCTACATGGCTAAAGATCCACATCCGCTTCAACTTGTGAGGTTTTCTTATGAGACCGTCTCTGATTTTGTTGATGATTAAGGCCTTGTTATTAGGATTTTCAACAGCATGTATTACAGATAAACTACCTGTTCCTATTATAAATTTACCACGTACTTTTGAGGATAGTTCTATGGTTTTTAGGATAGCTAGTGTCTCGGTGGTATAAAATGGATGCGTTGTTTGATAGAAACCCAATGGTGAGTATGTCACTATTTTCTTGTGTGGCGGCAAAAGATGTGCTGTCCTTAGTTTTTGACCCGTCTGTTAAAACCAAACTCCAACTTTTAGATCTTAGATCGGAGGTAACTGCGGCAAAAATGGCATGATAAATTGATGGTGGCGTGTTTATTTTAGGATATTGTACCAGTTCCATTAAGAAAGATGAGGGGCTAGTGTTCCATGGTGGATGTAATTGAGTGTGCTTGCAAAAGCAACCTATGGGAATTTTCATATTTTTTGCCATTATTAAACATAAGAAAAATGCATATTGAAGGCGCTTGGAGCTTTTCTTGTTCATATAAGAGATGAAGTCTTTGCCAATGATTCAGCTATTTGAGAAAGAGAGTTTTATAGACAGAATCGTTTTTGTTGCTAGTGTCCGGTCTTCTATGGTTTCCACTAATATGTGGGGCTTGTGGGGAAAGCATTAATACTTCTACGGGCCGCTTGATGGTATGGTGCCTTAATAATATTGATCGTAGTTTTTGAGCAGTTGCCATAGAGGAATAGACCGTAGTCGATTTTACTTAAAACTATAGCTCTCGAAATTGAACAAACGGTGTTAATGTGCGCATTACATAATCGACAATGTTTGCCTTCGCAGTTAGGCTTTTTTTAATTATATGTAAACAATGATACTTTCACTTATATCTTTCATTAAATACTATGTCAAGAATACTTAAATTTGTAACATTTTCAATATTGATATTGTTACAATTAAGACTAAGATTATTGCATGAGGTTTTACGACAGATGTGTAAGGTTTTGCATTTATCGACAGAAAGTTCATCACCAGAATAGGTAGACTATTTTCATATGTCGTTAATAGCATTCAATAATATATTTTTTGTTACACCAGGATTACTGTGTTTACTCAAAATGTATATGTCATCCACGTAAACACAGTGATCGAGGGTTGTATATGTATCTAAAATTTTGCTTATATCGTCAAAGGCAATGATGAATAATACTTTGCAGGATTCCATTAATAAATCTAAAACAAGGCGAAAAACAGTTGTTAGATTTTACGCAGATTCTTCTATTGGTAAGGAATAAATAAATAAAGTTATAAATTTTGGGACCGATACACCATGATCAAGTTTATCTAGAACTAGGTGGATGCCTATTTTGTCGAACGCTTTTTCGAAGTCCAATGCAAGAAATGTGACATGATTGCGGGCGGATAAGGCATTAGAAACGTAGAAGTCGATATGTAGTAATGCATCAGCACAACCTTGAAATGGTTGAAATGCTACTTGTTTTGGGCTTATGAGATTTTTGATTGAATAAACCAGAGTAATCGCTTGGCAATTATTTTTTCAAGTACTTTCGACATACATGGAATGAGTGAAATTGGTCGAAAACCGTTAACATCATTTATATTTTTCTTTGGTTTTGGTAGAGGGAGTATGGTTGCCAACTTCCAGTTATAGGGAATAAGTCCAGTATTGAGGATATTATTATATAACGATAGTGACTCTAATAGTTTTTTGACTCTGGTCGCAGGTTAGGCAGCGAATGTTATGCCATATTATTATATAACGATAGTGGGAGTATCTGTGACTCTAATAGTTTTTTGACTCTGGTCGCAGATTAGGCAGCGAATGTTATGCCATAACAAGATGAATTTGAGCCTAGTAACGAAGTGAAATTCTGCAAACATTTTGCGTTGCTGGATTTTAGTTTTCTGCGAAATTTAGCATTGTTTTTTTTTTTATTTAAATATTATTAGATTATACTGATTAGGATACCTTTTGAAACGCCTCCATGCTGTGACTTTTTCATTTCTCAGGAAGTTTAGCTCTTGACTCCACCATGGTACAGTTAATTTAGGGACTTTAGGAGAACTTTGGGCGATTGATTTTTTTTCTGCAGTACGAATGGCTTTGTGAAGCTGAGCCGCATATTTGTTTATGCTGGTCGAAGTGTTACGTACTGAAAGATGATCTAAAGTGTGCTTTTTGAAAGAAGCCCAATTAGTAAAATCAGTTTTAAGCTTGCGACTTACTGGACCAATAGTTATCGAGGAAATAATAGGAATATGATCGCTATTATGGAGATCATCCAAAATTTGCCAATAGGTTTTAGTATATAATTCAGGTGAGCAGCGCGTTAAAGTGGGTGGGAGAACCATCATTTAGAATCATAAGACTTGAGTCTGATAAAAAATTCTCTAGACTGGTTCCTTTGTGATTGGTGATAGAAGAACCCCAAAGCAAATTCCAGAAGTTGACATAACCTGTTATTAACACATGGGCTGAAAAGTCAGTGCGTTTTATAGTAAAACACAAAATTTTTCCAAATTTAGTTGCCTTCGAGGGCGATACACTGATTGAAACGATTTTTCAATCTTTCGATACCAATTTTGTAGTACGGCGAGCATTCTTTTGAGGTCTGCGAACAGGAAATAGTCGTTGGGGACCAAATCTGAAGAATACGGTAGGTGAGGAAGCAATTCGTAGTCGAATTCATTCAATTATGCCATCGTTTTCATCGACTTGTGACACGGTGCATTGTCTTGATGAAACAGCACTTTCTTTTTCTTCAAATGCGGCCGTTTTTCTGCGATTTCGTCCTTCAAACGCTCCAACAATGCAATGTAATACACTGTTGATAGTCTGCTCCTTTTGGAGATAGTCGATGAAAATTATTCCATGTGTATCCCAAAATACGGATGCCATAACCTCGCCAGTCGACTGATGAGTTTTTGGTCCTTTTGGACGAGGTTCGTCGCCTGCTCGCCACTTATCTGACTGCCAAATTAACTCTGGTGTGAAGTGATGGAGCTAAATTGCATCCATTGTCACATACCGACGCAAAAATTCGGCTTTATTGCAGTTGAAAAAATTTAAACACTCCTCTGAATCATCAACACGTTGGTGTTTTTGGTCGACTGTGAGCAAACGCGGCAACCACTTTAAACAGAGCTTTCGCATGTCCAAATATTCGTGTATGATATATCCAACACGCGCTTTTGATATCTTCAGAGCCTCAGCTATCTCGATCAATTTCACTTTACGGTCATTCGTAATCATTTTGTGGACTTTTTTGATGTTTTCATCTGAAACAGCCTCTTTTGGACGTCCACTGCGTGCATCATCTTCGGTTCTTGTATGACCACTTTTAAATTTTTCAATCCACTCGCGAATGGTTCGTTCGGCTGGTGCAGAGTCCGGGTAACACTTATCAAACCACTTCTTTGCATTGGCTGCATTTTTTCCCATCCAAAAGCAATGATAAATCAACAAACGAAATTGCTTTGAATCCATTTTTTTCACAATAACAACGCTATATCTCGAGAACTAATCATCCGACAGCTGCCAAATTTATACACGTATCTTTTGAAGCTTAGTACTAACTGAAAATAGTATGGATTTAATTCAAAAGGTGCCAGGAAGAATATAAGTACAAACTAACATATAGTAAATACGTGTTGGAGTTATATTTCATAAGCTAGGGTTGAGATGTTCGAATTAATAGATATTGGCTTGTGTGTGATGCTATTTTTTATACCGATACCTTGTTTGGATGATAAGTTTGTAGGGAAGGTACTTCCCCTAAATATGTTTTTGGTGGTTTTGGTTTAAAATGAAATGCGCAGTGTGTTTCTTGAATGGATATGATACTAGGACTATATTCTTTTCTTAGTATGTTAAGTTCGTCGTAGTTGTTTAAAAAGCCTTTCATGTTCCATTCTAAGGTATTAATTTTAGGTTGGCGTATATTAAGTTGTTGAGATCTCGAATGTCGTGGCAACCACCTTTGGTAGGAATATTGTTTTTATGCATCATCATCCGTATTAGATGTATTCATATAGTACGTATCAGCTAAGTACGTATCAGGTGAGTATTGAGCTTGGATTTTACCGCTGTAGTTTAGTGGTGTATTGAGAAGAGGTATGTGTAGAGATGGATTGTTTGAGATTATAGAGAAATTTGAGTTTTTTCATTATTTTTACTTAGTGTTGTTGATATGGTATGAGGTTTGGTTGGTGTTGTTGATGTGGTTGTGGTGTTAGTTTTAGCTTGAGGGGTTGGTGTGACAGTGTCACTCGAGGTTAATGATGTGGAAGATTTTATGCTGTCTTTTAGTGTGGCTTTTTTGGCTTGTACTGAGTATGAGATTTCATTAGATATGAGTAAAGGAGGGATTAAGTGATTATATATACGTTTAGCTTCTTTTGCGAGTTCTGATTTTCAAAATTTCTTTGTTTTGAAAATATTTCAGGCAGTTTCTTGAAGAAGAAGGGTGATCTTATGCGTAATTAGAGCACATTAGACGTGTGCAGTCAGAGGGGCCGTGTGGGGGAGAATTACACGTGAATCGAGCCCTATTTCTATTAAACCTTTTCTTTGTGTGTCCGAAAAGCTGGCAGTTTTGGTATCTCATAGGATTTGGGAGCGAACGTTGAGGGTCCACGTGCTTACTGAGCTTATACACGTCAGTGACACGTTATAACTTTATCTCCGAAATGATTTCTTCTTCTTTTATGTTTATTAAACAGGATATATATACTATACCTTTGGAGGAATTTAGGCTAGAGTTAAAGTTTGCAGTGACTGCGCACTGGTTTGCTAAATTATCGATACGAATTCGACCGCTACTTTTTGGGATTTGGTTAGGATCAGTATGTTGCCGTCTCTTAACTGCAATACATTTTCGTACTCAGTGCTAATAGCGTCTATTGCTTGTACACAGTAGTACAAAGATGCTAACAGAAGTAAGAGGTTTGTTAGTCTCCTTTGCAGAAATCAGAAGAATCCAGGGTTCTTAAGGTTGGAGGGAGGGGAAAGAATTGGAAAATCATCATGGATTATGAATCTATATCTATTTGGTCGGGGTTTAATGAATTGCTGATCATCAGCAAGTTCACTAAAATGATTCTCGGATTTTGATTTATTTGACCGGGGCCATGGTTATGTAATTTATCATTGAATTGAATTGAACATGCGACTTTGAAAAAAAAAATAAATATGTAGAGTAAGCGGGATAGATAGAATATACTCTATCGAGAGAAAACTCTGCCAACACACTTGCACTAAGAAAGCCAAACACGATCTGAACTCTGTGAGGGCTAGTCGGTGACTGTAAGTGAATTTATTAGTTTATTTTCACAAAAGGTGTGTGGAAAATTAGAATCGGGGATTCTTTAAACCAAAATTCAGCGAAATAATTCACTATGCTGGAGTGGTTTGTGATGTTGACGTTGGAATAGTATGTAGGAGTAATGGAATTCATGGGAGAGAAAGTTTTAGAACTGCAGATTCTTCTTATGGTGGACCAGATTTTAGCAGAAGGGGTATTAGGATTGATTTCGGAAGTGAGTTTATGTATGTATGTACTCGGTTTTCGCAGTTTTTATTTTCCTCTTGAACCGGGCGTTGGCTTTTTTGTAATTGATAATGTTATCACTGGAAAAGTTGCGTTTTGTTTCAGTTCCTTGTTCCACCAGGGAATCTTTTGTCTTTTTGTCGAAATAGAGGTTTGGGGAATGGATTAGTTGGCGCTTTAGAGGATATTTTTGTGGATATTAGCTGCTTCTTTGTTAAGATTATCCCTGATTTTGATGAAACTCCCAGGAACATGGAAATAATAATGGAGAAGTTGTTACATTCAAATAGATCATTGAAGACGTCCGTTTAGTGTCAAAAGCTGGACATGGCCAGCAAAAGGATAGGTCGATGGCCTAATGATGGACCCGGCATGGTCGGTATGGGGCTGGCGGGGTCGTTGTTGTTTAGTGTTTCTTCAGTTAGGACGCTTCATCGTTATCGGCTTGTATGGGCTCAGTGAAGAGGTTATTAGGTTGGTTTAGCAAGTTATAATAAGTGTTTTCGCGGGTAAGTTGTTGAGTTAGATTTTAAATTGGTCACATTGTGGTGTTTAATTGTGTTGTGTTAGCTGATGATAAATGTTTTCTTTTTTTTGTATATAGTATATAATTTGCGCACACTCAAATGATTTACATTTACATTTGGAAAGTCTTATGACATAGTTCCATATCCTTGTTTGCAGATGATGCTCTGATAATTGTGTGTGATAAAGACATAGATTTGATACGTCAATATATACTTTATGACTTAATAAACATCTGTAAGTGGTTGAACATAAATAAGTTTAAAATTATTATAACTAAAACAAAGTTTACGGTGTTAAACGCAGAATTCAGCGCAAACTTAAATATAAATGGTGAACGAATTGAACAAGTTAAAACAATAAAATATTTTGGTATAGTTATAGATATTAATTTTAACTTTAGTTGGCATATTGATTATATGTATTTGTAAAAAAAAAATCAAAAAAATTCACCACAATATGTGCAATAAATATTTACAACACAATAATAAAAACACACTTCGAGTTTTGCTCGACGATTCCGTATATGGCCAACAGCACAGGCATCAGCTGTCTTCAAATCCTACAAAACAAGGCTATGCGAATTATTCTGAGATGTAGTTTCTACACTCCCACGACATGGATGCTAACTTTTCTGCAATGGCTAAGTATTAAATAAAGGATAACATTCAATACTCTTACATTTGTTTTTAAAATGAGACATAAATTGGTTCCTCAATATTTTTCCTCGAATATGAGGTTCAACCATATCATCTAAGGTCAAATACATATTTTAAATTACCGTATTATAGATTCCAGAACGCAAAATTCTGTCGTGTATAAAGGTCTTAAACTATTTAATGAATTGCCAATTAATATAAAAAGTGAATGTAATTTTCAAACTTTTAAAAGATTACTAATCGATTAAATAAAATCAAATTGTATTACTTAAATTTTATATTGGGTTTATAACTTAATTGCGGTTTGCTAAGAGAGAGCGTAACTTGTTAGTTAGAAAGCTATTGTCATTGTAAGTCATTTCAGTATATGTCATTCATTTGAAGCGTAAACAATAATTTTTTTTCACTCAAATATGTTGAACTTTGTGCCTGAAAAAGTGTTTTTGCGGGGAGTTCTTCTTCATTACTTTAATATGAAGAAAACTGCTGCCGAAAATCATCGTATTTTGGTGAAAGTTTATGGTGAATATGCGCTAGCTAAGCGAACGTGCCAAAAGTGGTTTGCACGATTTAAAAGTGATGATTTTGGCTTGGAAGACGATGAACGTCCTGGACAGCCAAAAAAGTTTGAAGATGAAGAACTAGAAGCATTACTTTATGAAGATTGTTGTTAAACACAAGAAGAAGCAGCCATTTCAAAACGTTTAAAAGCAGCTAGATATATTCAAAAGCAAGGAAATTGGGTTCCACATGAACTCAAGCCGAGAGACGTCGAAAGGCGGTTTTGCATGTCCGAAATGCTGCTGGAACGCCACAAAAGGAAGTCATTTTTGCATCGGATTGTTACTGGTGATGAAGAATGGATCATATGTGAAACCCGGCCAACCAGCCAAATCAACGGCAAAGCCGAATATCCATGGCGCGAAGGTAATGCTCTGTATTTGGTGGGATCAGATGGGTGTGCTGTATTATGAGCTGCTAAAACCGAGTGAAACCATCAATGGAAAACGCTATCGAACACAATTAATCTGTTTGAAGAGAGCAGTAGCCGAAAAACGCCCAGAATATGCGACCAGACACGAGGTAATAATTTTCCATCATGACAACGCTCGGCCCCACGTTGCTATTCCGGTTAAGAACTATTTGGAAAACACTGGATGGGAAGTCTTACCCCATCCGCCTTATAGCCCAGACCTTGCCCCTTCTGATTACCATTTGTTCCGGTCTATGCAGAACGCCCTCACTGAAATACGGTTCACATCAAGGCAGAATATCAAAAATTGACTTGATTCATTCTTGGCTGCCAAGCCGGCGCAGTTCTTTTGGGATGGGATCCACAAATTGCCAGAAAGTTGGGAAAAAGTCATAGCTTCAGATGGGCAATACTTTGAATAATGCTATTGCACATGTTTTTCTTAAATAAACGTTCAAATTTTGAAAAAAAAAAACCGCACGAATTAAAATATATACCCAATATATTATTGCAGGTTAAACATAACTTAAGCTCTATTATCATATATGATATTTTGTATAATACGAGTACTTAATTATATGTAATCAATAGCTAAATTCACTAAATAAATAAATAAGAAAATACATACATACATACATTTACGAAGGCTGTTTGATGAGTATGCGGATTAGAAGATATGTGGCGTTACAGACCCAAAATGAGTGTACCGTCATTTCGTATAACCTCTTTTAGACCGCCTGTCAAAATTTGGTAGCATTCCTAAGCTTAGATTTGTTTTGACCCCCATTCCAAAACATAATGTTATTTTTTTTTTTTTTAAGGTTCGACCATGGGAAAAAACTCAGCTAAGTGATCCAATTCTTGTTTTTAGCGGCCAAACCTGCGAGGAAATCAGGACCATTTTCGATGGTGCGTATGGACCCATTCACCTTCCCGTACAACCGTACACATCCTGCTTGAGATTTTGGTCATGAGAAAGCTGTCCGAGCGATTGTTGCCGCGTTTGCTTACAACGGAGAACAAGCGAAATCGTGATAAATCGTGATGTTTAATCGAAATTCCAAGAAGTTTCTGCGTCGCTGCGTGATAGTCAATGAGACATGGATTCATTAGTACACAACAGAGATCAAAGAACAATCAAAACAGTGGGTTTTAGCTAGTGAACGTACTCCAAGGAAGGCGAAGACCGTGCCTGCGGGCTAAAAGGTGATGGCCACCGTTTTTTTTTTTTTTTTTTTTTGGGACGCGCAAGGTGTGATCTACGTTGACTATTTGGAGAAGGGAAAAATAATCACAGGAGCATATGAGAAGCAGAGAGTACTGTTGTCAGCAAAGGAATATATTAGATTAGAGGTAGCAGACAAGAGACCGTTGATAAAAATTAAAAATAGTGTCGGAGACAGAACAGAGCCCTCGAGCACACCAGAATTTATTTTGTGAATATCAGACTTGAAACCATCCAAGGCAACTTGGATTGAACATTCCAAAAGGTTATTTCTAATACATTCTAGAAGAGAATCATCGATCCCAAGCAAGCACTTTCGTCTGATGCTAAACTCTGTCAATGGCTTAGAAATATCAAGTGCAACTACCTTGCTTTCTCTAGATTGACTTACGCTTTGATTCCACTTTTTGATGAGACATGCTATCACATCACCAGTGGACCTGTTGCTACGAAAAAAGTACTGCCGGTAATTGAGAAGTTTTCATGTTTTGAGATATTTCATGACTTGACGGCTTATCAGCGTTTCCATGAACTTGGAAAGGGATGTTTGTGGTATTCGGTTGATTTGTAAAGATAAATTGAAGGTGACCGACAGGTTTGTTTGTGTTTGTATACATGTGGTGATTTAGAAACACTGCACATTTAGAAGAAAATAGTTTCATACAATAATCAAGAAAATTTCATAAAATAAATCAAAACCAATGAAATGTTCATTTCGCGGCAACAGAAATGAAATGTTAACAAACGGTTAATAGATCATCGAGACTCTACTGTACATAAGTAATTTTGTTTTTGAATTTAAGTTGCACTGCATAACTCTAAGTGCAGAACTTTGCAGTAACCACATCAAAATAATAAAAAAAAATGTTTGCATGTAAATGCGAGAAAAGTAGTCTGTACGCAGTGAGTAGAACAGAAGTGAGAAGAGAGAGGACAAAGCACATGTTATGCAAAAAGAAGATAGCGAAAGAAGAGAGCAGGGCAAAGAGAGACCGCGGACATATTCACTTAATATTAGACCACGCGTATAACTAGGTAAGGTGTGGTTGTTGGTGCACTGATTTGTTTGTTTGATGGTATTAGATTTTGAGGGAGAGAGCGGTTGGAAAAGATGGGATAAAAATTCGTTCGGAGAAATGTTGTTTGTAAAGATATGCCTTTCATGACTTTTAGGAGGCTAAATGTTCTTCAGAGCAGTTGGCTCAGGATAGGCGACTACATGTGGTAGGGTCATTAGGGGGGGGGGGGGGGGGAATGCAGTTGTCACAGCGAGGTAGTTTACTGCGTCTTTTGGTGGTGTGCTCTTAAATGTGGCATTTGCGACAACGCATAGGGTTGTATAGAAAGTTTGTATACAGTAGTATACAGGAGTGAAGTATGAAGTGAGCGTTTTTTTTTTTTGTGAAAATAACATACTAATTTTTAAAGTAAAAAACATTTCACTCAAAGTATTGTCCATTGCTAGCTACACATTTTTCCTACCTTTCAGGCAATTTATGGATTACACATCAATAAAACTGTTCGTCTTTTGAAGCAAACCAAAAAGTCACCCAATTTTCGACTTCCTCGTAGGATTCGAAGTGCTACTCAGCTAATGCGTATCCCATCGATGAAAACAAATGGTAGTCGGAAGGAGCCGAGTCTGGTGAATACGGCGGGTGGAGTAGCAGCTCTCAGCCAAGTGCTTTGGTTGTATACTGAACCAGTTTTGCTCTGTGTGCAGGTGCATTGTCTTGGAGCAAAATTATCTTACCGTATCTTCTAGCCCCTTTTGGTCGTTTTTCGATCAATTCATGATTCAAATTGATCATTTGTTGTCGGTAGCGATCTGTATTAACGGTTTCACCAGGTTTTAGAAGCTCGTGGTACACTACACCTACACAATTTGATGCAAAACTAATTTTTTATCGTGTCTTTGAAGCAAAATTTCACAAGTGGTTTTTCGGTTTTCCATCTGTCTTTCATCCAATTCATGTGGCACCCATTTTTCAGACTTGGATATTTCCCATAGCTTTTAAACGGTCAAAAATTGTTTGTTGTGCAGCATTTAACATTTCTGATATTTGTTTCTGACTAAAATTGTCATATTCATCCAATATTGTTTGCAATTCGGCGTCTTCAAAGTTTTATGGTGTTCTTTTACATTTTTCATTTTTCGGATCAAAATCATTATCTCTGAACCGTTGAAAACATTTTTTGCATGTTGCTTTTGATAGAGCATGCCTCGACAAACAATCGATGCGACTCTGCAGCATTTTTCTTCAAATGAAACAAAAAACTAATACTTTCCGCAAGTCATCATTTTGTGGTACAAAATTCGACATTTTTAGCACGAAGAAAAAATATGATGTTGTTTGTTCAATGACTTGATGTATACTAAATATGTTTGACAGGTGTCATAGCAACCAAAAAAAAAAAAAAAAAAAAAAAAAAAAAAAAAAAAAAAAAAAAAAAATTAAGGCCCGTTCACAATAAATGTTCCCTTTCGGGACGTTTGTATCTTGACGCGCACTTCATACCGGTAGACCTGTTATATAAGTATAACGCATAGGAAGTATTCCCTAACTTTCACGTTGTACTAGCCGATATTTACTGATAGTAGAGGACGTAAGCGGTTAAAAGTGAAGATTTTTTTTTTTAATTTTAATACTTCGGCGACTCCGTGATTTCATTTCACTAATGACTTCTTCCGCCACGTGTCTGAGGGAAGGAGCATATTATACAGCACCATTGGAGGAGTTTAAAGCGTTGTGAAGGAAAATTTTGCAGGGACAGATATTGGATAGGATTTTTTTTGGATTTAAACAGATCCGCAAAATTTCTGAAATTGATCAATCGATAACAACTCGCTAATATGTGTGTGTGTACAGGTAAAAAAAAAATTTATGCAGATCTCTTATGAAATTATATAAAAATATTGCAAGATTATCTGCATTCGTAGATGTTTTGTGTAGTTTTTAACCGAAATATTGACTTTTAATTCATAATGTTCTCGATGATGATTTCAATGCAAGAATATGCAGACATGTTATATATCTATAGGTTCTGCAACTGTACCGCTCAACGAGCGAGATTGGAATAATTGAGACGGTGTCCAGATGCCCTTAATAGCAGGATACTTAGTAGAACATTCTCCTGGTTAAGAGAAACAGGAACAACGCAAAAATCGTTGAGGTTCACACCCTGTTTTAGAAGAATGCAATTTTAAGCAGATAATCAGACATTTTAAACTAAGCAGGACTTACATCTGGAGAATTCTACATTCAGAAGGCCTGACGGATGAGTCAAAATTTACCAGGGATGGAATCACTAATTTTCATAATTTACATACCCGTGCACAAAGCAATCTCCAGTCCATTTTAGCATTAATTAAACGTCAATGTATGGGCAGGCATATTGGATATTTTATTTATGGGGACAGATGAAAGACATTGTTTACTCATCAAAAATAACAACATTGGTGACTTGAACCATAGGATTGACGAGGCCGCTGCGAAGGTCTGAGAATTGGAAAGAATGACCATTGTTAGAGCCTTATAAAAACGAGCTCTGACGTGCATACAAAGCAATGGTTTAAATTTTAAACATGCAACAACAAAAATGTGCAATTTTTTTTTAATATTTTATCTCTTATTAAGTTTGGTGGTATCTTGAAAACTACTGGCTTGAGATGAAATGTGCTGACTTTTCGTTGTTTGTAAATATCTGGAAAACAACAATAAATAATAACTTTAAAACGATTAAGTACATCTGAATTCCCAACTTTTTTTTTTTTTTTTTTTGAGGCCTTTCTTTTAATTGCTGGTAACTTTACTAATGATGGTTTCCCGCATTTACCTCGGGCGTAGCAATTGATTTTAAATAAGAAAGCCGATATAAAAATTACTTTTGAATTTTTTCTTATTAGAATTCTTGGGTTGGCCAATTAGTGTAGTTGTAAATGTAAAAACAACAATTTTTACATACATATTTTGTGAGCTATTGGAAACCACAGCCTAGAATAACAAAAATACAGTTTGACGTATTGGAAAACATAATCGGAAATCGAAATATAATTTTTATATTAACCCGAAACTCGACTATCCCCTTAGCATTGTTATATCGAGACCTATAGAAGATAAAAAAAAAAAACTGGCATGCTTTGACAAATCGGTTTTTGAGGCAAAAATGTTTATGGATTAATGATTAAATATGTACTATTTATTTTTGTTTCGAACTTAAAATAAACTGAATCAAAGCTGTTAACTTACCTTATATTTGGAACAGAGGCAGCCTGAATTGGTGGCGGTATATTATATGGAAATTGAAGTTTTGCGACTAGAGCTGGATTTTCGAATAACATTTTATGGATTAGTACTTTCAATTCCTTTGATATTGTAGTTGCTAGTAGCCTTGTCAAGGTTTATTCCTTATTTTCGAGTAAATATAAACAATAAAAATATTGTAGTTCTTAATAAATTATTTTGGATCATGAACAAATATCATCTTTATAATTGTATTAAAGTAATTTCACTGTTTCTGTTTCCAATATATGAATTAACACGTATTCCCCTTAAATTGTTATGAAATATTAATACTATTCAATTAATGGTTTTATGACTTTTAATTTATATTCTGTTATTCCCTGCATTTGTTTGTACTTTCTTATACAAATGACTTGCAGTTAGAAGGCTTGAAAACAAAACACTTGACTTGTTATGTATTGCCAAATTAGAGCAATAGAAATATAAATCAATATAAAGCAATTTAATATCAATAAATGAACACAAGTAACAATACTTTCGTAAACATTATATTGTGTCCCACAAATTTTCACTATACATAAGCAACCTAAATCAATTGCAACAAGATGAATTAAGTTACATTAATTTGCAACTTAAATTTGTAGTACGTAGTTCTGCTAGTATTTTACTTGCGAAAGCAAAAAAACAAAGTAACCACATGGGCAACGAGACAGATCGAAATATGTAATGAAGAAAATTGATTTGTTTTGGATATATGAGCGGAGAATGCATTGTATTGTACAAGTGGTTCGTTTACATGGAGGATAAAAGATATTAGTTCAAAATATGTACTACATTACATAAATGTGTGTATGCGCATAACTTTCTAAGTTATAATACTTTAGTTCACTTTATATAATTTTTTGCCTAGAAAAATAAAGTATTCAGCCGTTTTATTTTAAAGGCTAAACAATGATAAAAGAATGGTTTCGTATATCGACGTACGAAACTGTGAGAATGCAGGGAATGTTTATTAGGTGACCATAATAGCCTTTAGCTTCGACTCGTTAAGTTTTCGTTCAGTTTTGCTTTAGATTTCACAAATTAACAGCTGTCTCCAAATTTTGCTTAAGCTACCAAAAGCAATTATGGGTACTTCGTGATTTAACGGTGCTTCTTCTAATTTTTCGTTCGCTTCTGATATATATGGTAGATAAATATAAAATATTTTAATTTGGCTATGGAATTTCTTAGGGCTCACCATAATCAACGTTGGGAATCATAAGCTAAGATCATAACTCAACAAAATGCTTCCTTATGTTTTGAAAATTCCTACCTTAGTTATCGGTGCATAGCTATCTGTCAAATAAATCAAAATATTATGAATTTCTCATTGTTGATGTTTAGTTTTTCTTTTTGTGGTTTAAAAACGGATACGTATACAAATTAACCTATTTCTTCTTGCACTTTCGATAAGGAGATGCACAATGTTTTTACAAATATATCTCATCTGTCAAATTTGCATATGAGTGAAAGTTCACTCTCACTAATGGGGTTTTCGTTTGGGCAGTCAGAAGCCCTTTTTTGTGCACTTCGATTTTATTTTTAAAGTAATACTTAAAATAAAATCGTTATCTAACGAAAACGAGAAGCGAAATTTTGCTTCTGAAAAAAGTAGGGGAAATTGTTTTACGTCAGTTTTGTTCTCCGGAGCATGGATAAAAGCCCAAACGAAAACGCCATTATGTTTGCACAAGTGAATGGAAATTGAACAAATCGACTATGGGCTTATTATGTGTTGTTTTATAAGTGTCTTATAAGTATATATGCGTCCATATGCGGGCGAAAGTTGATTTATGGTCTCACTTAAGTATTTTTACATATAACTCGTTTGATAATTTTAAAAAATTAAAAAAAAAAAACAATGTATATTCTCCATTCAACAATGGTTGAGACTTCTGCTAGCCTTTTGATTTGGTATAGCAAACACTTCTGGCCGCTTACCTAAGTAGTACATGACTGAGAGGATGTATCGTTTGCCATTAAAGTTTCGGGAAACGGGCCAGCGATGTCGATGGCTATTCATTTGAATGGTGCACCGACTTTGTATTGTTGCATTTTTACCTGTGGCTTTACTTCTGGGCACTTGATAGCCGCACACCTTATACACTTTTTGCACCAATTCTCGACATTTTGTTTAGCACTTAACCAATAGAAAAGTTCCCATAACTTTTTCAACGAGATGTTGTTCCATCCACACTTTCCCATTTCTCTTCAGCAAACCATCTTGCACATAAAGCGAGTCCTACTGTGCCCAGTATGCCTTCAAACTTTGACTCCGGTACGACATCTGCTGCCAGCTTGGTTTTTCTTTGTGATTCTTCCAGGCTAATATTGGTTGGATGTCATTAGCTGCCTGTTGGGAGGAACGGATTTTGTCTGTACACTAAAACTCTATTGGCACAATCCTTATCATTTGGATAGTGATCCCTTCTTTCGCTTATTCACGATTGCAGTGTTCACATTTATTTCTGCACGGTCAATGAGAGAGAGCATCAGCGTTTGAGTGCAGAGTTTCCTTGCGGTGTTGCAATTCAAAGTCGTAGCTCTGCAATTTTTTGATCCATATCGCAACTTGGCCTTCAGGATTCTTATACTGAAGTAGCCAGTAGTAGTAGTAGTAGAAGGAACTTTTGCCAACAAAGGTACTTATGGAAATGCTTCCTAGCCAGAATTAAAGCCAGCAGCTTGCGTCGAGTAAGGCAGTAGTTTCGTTTAGGTCTGGAGAATACATTGTTGTAATATGCGCTTTCTCTAAACCATCATAAACTTGGGAGATCACAGCTCCCACCCCAACATTGCTAGCGTCTGCCTTCACGATGAACAATTTTCCGGGTGTGGTGTAACCCAAGATGGGGGCAATTCACAACTGCGGCTTGAGTCCTTCAAATGCCTTCTCACACTCTCCAGGAAACCTGAAATGTCGGTCTATTTCCGTAAGTTTGTGTAAGCTCTTCGCAACACCAACAAAATCTTTTACGAACCTCCTGTAGTACGTACAAGTCCCAAGAAGCTTCTCAGTTGGTTTTTATCTTTGGATCCGTTCTTACTCTTTCCATTGATATAATGTGAACCAGATATTTCACGTCCGGACGGAACAAGGCACACTTTTCTGGGTTCATCTTTAAAACAGCATTTCTCAGCCCCTCAAACACTTTTTTTTAGCTTTTGTTGATCCTCTTCGAACGTCTTGCCTATGACAATAACGTCATGCAGATACACTTCGCAAGTTTTCCACGTGAGTCCTTGCAATGTTCGTTCTATTAGTCGCTCGAATCACTGCATCACTGTAAACTGCCAGAGAACGCCTCTCTGCTTGCCAGCAACCGCTCTTCAAGTCAAGAGCTGAAAACTATTTCGCTTCAGAAAGCGTTTCCAAAGTGACATCGATTCTTAGAAGTGGGTAGCTGTCCTACCCAAAACCTCGTGTTACCGTCTTTCTTCTTCACAAGGACCACTGCAGATACCCACGGGCTTTGCGTTTCCTCAATCAACTTTTATCTTTGACACTACTTCGGCAACTTCTCCATGCTTTGCAGGTGGACGGACTGGTCGGTCGTTTCCGGTGTCAGTGTGAACAAGTTGCGTATGTTCATATTCACTTGTGTAGAAAATATATCACCGTTCTCACCGATTAGTTTCTCTGCCAAGATTCGTCGCTCTTGATCCCCTTACAGAGGCTAATAATTTTGTTTTGATTTTTATGCTCTGAACTGTTGCGACCGGTGTTGCACGATTTGTTTTCGCTTTGGTCGATATAGTCTCAACAGGTACTTACACATTTTCCACTATCATCCCTTATGGGATCATGTTGTTCTTTAGTTCCACTTAAGTCTTTTCCACCATGAAGCCTCTCTTATTTTCTTGCTCTGTCAAGTAGAAGTGGTGGCTACCAGCACCACTCCCCACTTTTGCCCAAACAATTGCTTCCAACGAAGGCTTTAGAATCTAATTTCTTCAGATGACGACTTTTATGACTGAAGTGTTGACACATCTGTATAACATTAGTCCACAACTAGTCCATGTTCTTTCATGAAATCTGTACTAATGATACACTCGTCGTAAATGTCAGCCACCAGAAAAACGTGAGAGAAGGCTATTCCGGCCAGGTGGATTTTTATGCGGACTTCACCACATAACTTGGCTGTTTTTCCCGTAGCTTTTCTCAAGCTGTAACTGCTGGTCTTGTACAACCAGGATTTCTGCACCAGATCCTTTATTGCAATTCGAGCAGCGCGTTCTTCGTTTATTCCATGCGGTGTCTCGTTCCTCTGAACCCAGTCTTGGGCAGGAGAATTCAACAATTGCTACTTCCCTTTCGAAATGTGATCTTTTGGTAGCCTGATTGGCTGCTCTTATCGCCCAAGCGAAGGCAAGTGCTTCAGCAAAGGTTCTTTTTCCGGTTATCCTTACTGCTGATTGTAGCTTCGAACCTGCAATTCCCTTGATGAATGGGTATTTTTCTATTTCGTCGATTATGTCCTGGCTTGCGGTGGGCTATGACAATTGTGCTAGTCTTCTCTCGTCTGCTTGGAGCTGCTGTAGTGTTACTTCTCGTTTCTGCATTTGGATTTGCAATTTGACCTTGTAAATTTCCTGTATGTGTCTATCCCCAAACCGTCTCTCGATAACCTGTACTAAAGCCACATATTCTTTATGCCTTTCGATGTCTACTGTTTGCAACATTTCAGCTGCAGGACCGTGCAAGGTCATTGTTGGAGCAAATCACTTCTCCTCATTGTCTCAGTTGTTCGCATAGGCAGCCATTTCAAATTGCTTCTTATAAGTAGACCATGAGATCTGGCCATCAATGGTTTTCAACTCTTAACTTGAACAGCGATTACTGGCAGGTAGAGACTAATCGTATGGATCGTGAGAAAACTGCTTTGACTACAGAAAGCGGTCATTGGCCACCTTCGAGAGATTAATGGAAGGAACATTGTAGAGGCTCACGTAGAAAACCTGTATAGTGTACGAGTATGTGGACGACGTTATCGTTTGAGAGGCTGCGAAGCGCTCATTTAAAATTGAACCCAGAAAAGTGTGTCTTGAAACTTTCCAGGTTCGTAAGGGATTTTGCTGCTATTGAAAAAAGCTTGCGCCTATTAAACAAGTACAAAGCGTTGGGTTAATCTGCACAGACCTTTTATGTACTGTCATTTGATGACACATTTACTTAATGTTATTGTTAGCATGTTCAGTATACATGGTGACAATATTAATTTTGATATCATTACAACATCTCCACTATAAAGATAAAGAAAAGTGGTTCAGATAAGCAATTGAATTGTGAATTGTAACTGTATTAAATAAAGTGATCATATTGAAAGGAATAAGTTCTATTATTTGTATCCACGTAAACATTTAACATGATATATGTTATATATGTTGAAGAGCAGAGGTCCAAGAATGGAACCTTGTGGCACCCCATAGTTTTGGATAATCTATTAGACATTGACCTATTAACTTTTATTCTCTGCAATCTTTTGCTTAAGAATGAAGTTAACCATCTCAGCTGGTTTTAGAGGTAAAACCATTATTTTTTAGTTTAATCAAAGGAATAATTCCTTCTATTGTCTCGAAGGTCCATATAGCGACCACGTAATTTTTTGATGATAGCTGTTCCTTTCAACTAATGAGTACGCTATTTAGAGCAGATTCACACGAATGCCTCTTTCAAAGGCCCTACTGATTTTCAACTAATAGCTTAATATCTTTAATATATTCTTCGAGTTGATTTTAAAAACTTTCTTGTATTTTGGCATCAGTTCCACTAAGTTTTCCAACGGCGGTAATAACTGATTACTTCCATGACTCGGGAAATGCACCGCTGCTCATATAAAGGTTGATCAGGCGCACAAATATACGGCCAACTATTCTTATTGCGTCCAAAAATATTTTCGATTAGATAAGGTTGAAATCCTTTTATCATTTTAAGTAGAATGTTGCATTTGTTTGGCTAGATTTGTTGTGCAAATTTCTTACGACACTTCCAATTATCCTTACTGTTGATGGTTTTAATTTCGTTGTATTTGACAGTTTTCTGGCGTTTTAAACTTCATAGTCTTTCGTTGTACTAGTTTAAATTGCTATCACTTACTTACTTTAAACGGATTTGAGTTCTGGTTATTCGTATTAGCTCATCCTGCAGCATTGATCTGATAGTGTTTAGATCCCCTCTAAAGCGAGCGCTTCTTCGTATCTGGCTTAAAAACTTAGATTTGTTGTGCTTTCTATAACCCACCTTTTTAGACGCAAGTGATTAATTAGAGTCTTATGGTAACTTCAATTGAACTCCGGCGCAGATATTGCTACTGCTCCGCTTTATTTGTTATAGCGTAGTCTTTTAGTATTTTAGTGATGTTATTTATACGTGTACTTTTCAAATGTAAGTATGAAAAGCGATCCCGGTCGCATTTTAAGAATGAAAGCAAAATTGGAGGAAAACTCGCCGAAATTGAGCATGCATCTGCAAACGCTCGTTATCACAAGTTGCGTGCCTTTTGATAACATGGGCTACAGAATCAATCTGCAAGTCTCGATGCCAGTCATTATTTCTAATGTATCATGGGGCATTTACTATCCAACAACCAATAAAGTTTTCTATATCTAATATTTAGCTCTTCTACCTTCTTTTTTACATGTTCCCTCCATCTCAGTTTTGCATCCAGATTCATACCTAGATACTAAGCTGTGTTAGAATAAGGAACTAGTTTGTTATTTATAGCCAAAAAAACATTCGTTATTTTCTTATTTGTGAAACAGTTATTTTCCAATTATTGTTGTTATAGGATCTGAGCTTACATGTATTTTTTGTTTTCTCGTTGATTATTTTCTTTATCTCATCAAAATCATCCACTCCAGAGATTAATATTGGTGGTGATAATTACTGCCTTTTTCTTCCAGTAATATTCTTTTCAAGCTTTTTGTTATTTTGCCATACTTTCATGATTTCGTGTAGACGTTTCTGGGCTTTCTTCTGCATTGCCTTTTTTTGTTGGCCTTTTGTTTTTCTTTGGGATATACTTCTACCTCTAGTGCAAGCTCTTCTTTATCTGTGAGGGATTCGCGACTAGTTGAGTGGAGTGGGCTACTTTCTTGGGCTTCGTTTAAATTAATTTTTTCATAGTCTTGTTCTCTTCTCGGAGTAAATCCACTTCTTTTATAAGCTTTTGAAAAAGTACCTCCATTTGCTTACCTCCTCCAAGCTTTTGCCACTCTTTGAGTTCATTTTTTCGTGCATAGGCGCTTCGGGCGGACTTCTTTTCGCGGAGACATTCGATCTTGGTGGTGAAGATCGTGATACCCTTGAACTTTTACAGAAGGGATCAAACGGCAGCGGTAAATTCTTTCAATTTACTACGTTATTTGTGTTGCTTTTATATTTTTTGTTTTATTTGTTTTGTTCTTATTTAGGTCCATATTTTAATCCCACGAGTATGGGGGAAAGGAGGTCCACGCATCAGAGACCCCTTGGAAAACTCACATTGATATCATGCCGATTCATTTCGGCCATTTGATTTTGGCTGTCATTGTTATAAGGAAATCAGGGCGCCCATAAACTCTAACGTATGTTATTGCATCCTATGTCTTTTCGTGTATATATCGTGGAGTACCGATGATGGTAAAAGGCAAAATGTACAGCTTACTAATATTTGAAATATTTTCATCGGCACGCAAGACATCGCGTAGCTCTCAGCTCTAAGCTTTTTCTGATTAGGCGACTATAGGTTAGCCGTCTTGTAGTATAAGTTCTAAGGTAGAATTTGTTTGAGGAATGTTATTGTTATAACCATCATCTCATTTACAAAATAAGTGGATATTGTAAAATATCGTATGATCACGATTCATTTCGATCATGCAAAATACCATCTCTACTCTTAAATTTTTGTCTAGCTAAAACTGCCACAATTTTGTTCGTTGTAGGTGCATTATATCTACCACGATGCTGAACAACATTACCGTTAGTTGATTCGGTTTTCGCGGTCGGTCTTATCTACCAGAAAATACAGTTGCATATTGCCGCATTTGATACAACCTCTTTTTTCATACTGCAGTTGATTCAGCATTCCGTCTCTTAGATGCATTGTTTTTCAATGCGGATAAGCGAGTCGGTATTTTTAAGGGAGTTTCTAAAGCTCGAACAGCACGTGAGCTTTCCCTCGTTTGAGAAAGGCGTTGATCCCATTGTTGTCTAGATTCTTGTTGCAAGGCTAAACATTGATTTTTTACTTTTACAACAGATTGCCCATATTTACAGTTTTTACTTCGGCATGTTTATTTTAGTAGATCCTGCGCAATATCTAACAATTATTAAATATGGGTAATAGAATACATAAACGCGTAACTTGGATCCGTAATGTTAATTCAAGTGATGCTTGTGCAAACCCTTGTTTTCATTTCATACTAAACATACCATTACTGTAGATCTTCGGAATGCAAAATAGTGTAACATAATCAAACTAAAGACTGTTCATTTAAGGAAGTTAATATAAGAACTCTCCGCCTAAAGCCTCCAGCAAAGCAATTTTTTTCTCGAACAAGCATTTTTTATTATTTTTATTTATTTTATTTTATTATTCGCACTGTAATCTCCATTGGTAAACCGCGTCCAATACATACATTTGTTATTCATTTTAGTTCTTAAGCCCTGTTTTAGTAAATTATGTATAAATGTTTAATGCTAATGCAGTTACAGACCTGAATGCTTAGTTTATTTGGCACACTGACATTACTGATATGCTACTATCCGACGAGTAGCAATCATATAATTACAGCTTTATTATACTTTGACATACCTTACGGTGCAATTGATTAATATTGATTGCCACTAATTAATTCAATATGAAAGATCATGAGAATAAATTACTCTCTTCAATAAACACCACATGCTTCTGCATATATTATATACTTATTGTAGAAAAAATTCCATTCAAAATTATCAAATTTATTGAGAGGTTCAAGCAATAATAATATAAGCCCTAGGCAATCAGGTGTACCTCACGCATGTAGTAATGTGCATACTCGCTTGAGACATGACTGTGGCAATGGTATCTCATCGTTATCACGGAAGTATACAAACAACATATATTATATATTATTATGGCTGTTCACATTCTTACGGAATGTCCGAAAGAGAGGGCAAGCTTTTTGTTTAAGTGGGAAGAAGAAATGTTATTTCTACCGAAAATCTATTTCTGAACTGGATTTTCGGGGGAACATGACGCTTTTTTCCATACGGCTCCACTTCTGACTAGTTTTTTCATTTCAGTCTTGATCGTAGAAAAGCAAGGAAATGTAAAATGTTTCAGGCCAACTGCTCAAATTTAAAATTTAAAAATAGTTAACAATATGTAAAAATCAAGTTAGGGCGAGGTAAATTAAAAAAATTGGCATAAATACACTTATTTTTTTATTTCCAAGTTTTTTTTGTTAAGATATATTAATGTTTTTTTAACTTCTTGTAGATTAAATCGCTCCATATTCAATTGCAAAAAACCACATTCAAATCCGTTCAGTAGTTTTTTGTATGTATATCCTTTTATGTAAAGGGTGATTTATCGAGAGGTTTGATTTATAATGTAAAATAAAATTCATAAATTTGAAAGTGAACTTAAAATTCTTATTACCGATTAAAAGAACAATTCATGGCATTTACTTTTCAAAAATGATATCATGTAAATGTTGGCTACGACTACGTCTGAGGTGGTCCCTTCGGAAGGTCCTCGGAAGACTCGTTCGAGTATCTCGCTGGTATCTCGCAGATAACACGAGTAATTTTTAAAGAAATATGGACTAATGATTTCACTAGCTCATAAATCACACCATACCGTTATTTTTAATGTATGTAATGGCAGCTCTTGGTACTCTTCGGGTTGCTCATCAGCTAAAATATGGCAATTTCATTTATTAACGTATCCATTGAGCCAGAAGTGGGCTTCATCACTGAACAAATCTTCACGATCAAACACCGGATTTTCATTGAGTTTTTCCAGAGCCCATTCACTAAAAATCTGACGCAAATTCAAATCGTCTGGCTTCAATTCTTGCACAAGTTGAATTTTTTACACTCTTAGGCTGAGATCCTTACGTAAAATACGCCAAGTTGTAGAATACGCCTAGCCAAGCTGTTGAGAACGACGACGAATCGGTTCGTCACGGTCTTCGCGTACACTCTCAGCTACAGCTGCTATAATCTTTTCACTATGCGCTGGATGTAGTTCAGTCGGTCGAGTATCATCTTTTAATGTAAACTGGAACTTAAGCTTGCGAATAATATTGGCAATAGTGGTTTCAGTAGGTCGATTATGCGCAATGTAAGTTTTATGAATTGTACGAAAAATATTTCACACAGAACACTGATTTTCGTAATACAGCTAAACAATTTGGAGACGCTATTCTAGTAAAAGTCTTTCTGTAATTATTTTCCAAATAATACTGAACAAAAATAACAAAGCAGTTTGATAGGAGTCATACGTGATCTGTCAAAAAAAGCCTATTGAAAATCAAATCTCACTATGAATCACCCCTTATAATACATACAAATTTTAAAATTTCCCTTTTATAACTGTAGTGAAGCTTTAACTCCACCCGTGTGTATGGCTTAAGTTTGTGTACAATATCGTTTCACTTAATCTTTATACATTATTTGCAATGCGTTAGTATTATTTTAAAAAAGTCCATTGAAATGGCAGTAGGCATTCCTACTCAAAGAAAATAGAAAACTAAAAACTTCGACAACAGATGATGACTTTACTCAGAATTCATCCAATCACAATTTTTTGTTTATATCATATATGGTAAAATTGAAGACAAAAACGCTTTCTTTAATAGATAACTACCAGCAATGTAAGATTTAGCCTTTAATGTGTCAGACGACACCGACTCTAATTAGCCTCGGGGCAAGAAGCTAGTAATGCAACTAGAATTTAGTTTTGAACCTTATTACTTAACCCTCAACATATTTTAGATACATACCTATATTTGTTTAGTTTTATGCATCTAGTTCCTCTTGGATCCTTAATGTATATTAAGCTAATCATATTTACCTGTTCTAAAAATATTAAATCTTGCATACTTCTACATAAAAGAAGCGTTATCTAATTTATGAAAATCGATTCCGTAGAGTAGTTTTATGTTCGTGTTCTTCTTATCGTGCGCATCTCAATGAAACCAAAAATTACGTTCCATTTTCCATTCTCTAAAAGTTGAGTCTTCTGCTATCCAAATATGGAAATTTTCTGCATTTTAAATAAATGATATATGACGTTATTCACACAGAAACGGATATCACACTGCTCCCTAGCTAAAGCTGTGCGTTTTGAATAACTTCGTCATTCTGCTTTTGAAATAACACATTCTATCCAAATGGATAACCTTCATTTTTCCTCGATCCCCACGCTGGATACGGAAAACAACGTATTTTATGCGAGTTGTCACCTGGTATGGACCTTCCCAGTCTTGTTGCAATTTTGGTGATTTGCCTTTCTTACGCAGAGGCTTACACAGCCACACCAGATCTTCTTCGTTGAAGCCGGAAGATTTCGCTTTGATGTCGTACCTAGTCTTCATACGGCTGCTCGCTAGCTTTATATTTTCTCGAGTGTTTTCATGCAATTTTCGAATCTTGCTGCGCAGCCTTTAAAAAGCATTTATTTACATGCTTATGCTCCGAAGGTGGGGTTTCGTTGCACATGATACCAGTCCCGCTGGCAGCAGTTGCTTATGACCTTGAACAAATGCTCATTCAAAGTCCTATTAAATCGCTCGAGCATTTTGTCAGATTGACGTTGTAGTGGCGTTGTCCTTGTCTTCCTTATTCCAGATATTGGCTCACTTCCTGGAAGTTTTTTGATTCAAATTTTCGCCCTTGATCAGAACACAGTTCCATTGGGACCCCAAATCTGCACACCCAGTTGTTGACTATTTTGGCCACTTAGTGAAGTAATCCATAACTACGAGGGTGTATCGGTTGCTATCAAAAACTTCGGGAATGTCGATGGCTATTCGTTCGAATGGTGGTACGACATTGTATTGTTGCATTCGTCTGTGTGGCTTAACTTTTTCGCTTTTGGTAGAAGCACACCTTATACACGTTTTGCACTAATTCTCAAGACATTGTTTTTCACTTATCGAGTAGAAGCGTTCCCTTACCTTCACCGTCACCTACCTTACCGTCATGTATTTCGTGGCTGAATCGAAACCGTGGCACAATTGGATGTATACGCGATGATGTTCAATCTGCACTTTCCCATTCTACCTTCAGAAAATCTTTTTGTACACAAAGCTTGTCTCATTGTGCCCACATGCCTTCGGAGTTTCGCATTGCACAGCTGCCGCTTAAGTTCTGGGAATGCTTTAACACACTCTCTAGGCCACCTGAACTGTCGGCCTTTTTCCCAAAGTTGATGGAGGGTCTTTGCAATAACAACAAAATCCTTTACAAATCTTTTGTAATGTATAGCGAGGTTCCAAGAAGCTTATCAGTTGGCAATTATCCTTGGGGGCGACTAACTATCTACAGCTTCGATTTTGTCAGGATCTGCCCTTGGTCCTTTCGCAGAGATAATGTGACCCAGATATTTTATTTCCGGACGGAACAAGGCATACTTTTCTGGTTCGGCCTTAAATAAGCGCTTCGCAGAATCTTCAAATCTTCTTTTAGATATTGATGATGCTCAGTGAATGTCTTGCCTATGACGATAACATTGTTTAACTACACTAGGTAGGGTTTCCACGTGAGGCTTTACAATGTTCGTTCCATTCATCGCTCGAAGGTGGCCGGAGCGTCTCACAGTCCAAACGGCATCACCGTGATCTGCAGAAGAGCGCGTCCTAAAGTAAGAGCCGTTTTCTCAGGATCTTTTTAATCAATCTCTACCTGCCAGTAACCGCTCTCAAAGTCTAGTGTTGAGAACCATTTCGCTCCAGAAAGCGTATCCAAAGTGTCGTCAATTCTTGGTAGTGGGTAGCTGTGCTTTTTAGTGACTTTTTCACGAGGACCACTAGAGATGGCCACCGAAACAGCCCCTCAACTTTCAACTTCGACAGCATTTCGGCATTTCTGTTTGCTTTGCCAATGGAAGACGCCTTGCAGGTTGACGGATTGGTCGGAAGTCTTCGGTAATGACGTGGTGTTGAACAAGTTGCGTACGTGCATATTCTCCGTCTTTTGTAGCGAATACACTCAACGACTAGTTTGTCTGCCTGGCTCCATCAAATAGAATCGGTGGCTACCAGGACCACTTTTCACTTTTGCCAAATAATTGCTTCTAACGAAGGCTTTAGAATCTGATTTCTGGAATTGAAAACTTTTAAAATGGAAGTATTGGCGTTTCCGCATACCATTGGTATCTCCATGTTTCCGAATTTTGGGGTTTGTGCCCCAAAATCCGCTACTTGTCCAAGCCTTTTCATGAAATCTATACCAATGACACACTCGTCGTATATGTCAGCCACCACATACTACACGGACTACACCGTATATCTTGGCAGTTTTTTCCGTAGCTGTTCTTAAGCTTTAATTGCTGGTGTTATGAAATCAAGATTTCTAATCAGATCCATCCTGATAATTGAGGCCGTAGAACCGGTGTCTATTGTTTCCATCCATTTTTCGTTTACACTGATTACATCTACCAGAAGGATTTCATTGCATCGTTTTACCAGCGAGATTGGGATGATTGTCCTGGGGCCGTCGACTCCTACTCTCAACGTCTAACCCATGAAGTTGGTACTTAAGCATTTCCCGGCTGATGGCTTCGGTAAGGTTGACCGGCTTCTTGATAGCCGTTTCTTTCGGTTTTGTCCTTTATTTGCTTGTTACTAAAGTAAGGGTAGCCTTTTTTTTTCATTACCCTGCCCTTGAAGATGGTCTATTTTGTTGCAGTTCCAGCAGCAAATCCATTCCCGTGAAGTATTTTGTTCCTCTTCACTAAGTCTTGCGCAGGAGCATTCAACAGATGCTATTTCGCTGACGAAATGTGTTCCTTTGAAAGCCTGATTGGCTGCTTCTATCGCCATTCATCGCAGAACCATCGCCAGGGGTTCTTTTTCTAACCATCCTCACTGCTGGCTGTAGCTTTTAGTCTTCAATTCATTTGATCGGTAATTCTCTGGCATGCGTTGGGGTATAACATACTCACGTTGTAAACCTCATGCATGTCGTTTTCCCCAAACCGTTTTTCGACTGCTTGTACTAAAGCTACATAATCTTAATGCTTTTTAATATCTATTGCTTGCAACAAGTCTGCTGCAGGACAGCGCAAGGCCCTTGTTAGTGCAAAGCACTTCTCCACATTGTTCCAGTGGTTCGCACAAGCAGCCATTTCAAATTGCTTCTTATAAGTAGAGCATAAGGTCTGGCCTCTGGAAAAGAGCTTGGCTTCAATTCTTTTTTCCTAAAACCGCTTAAAGAATACTTCCGGAGTTTCTGTTTTCGCACTGCGTCGAGCTCGAATTTGATCAACATTCTTCTTTATTCTATCAAATTTATCATCAATATTCTTCTCTATTCTATCAAATTCGTCATTTATTTCTTCGTTCTTTCTTCGTTTTTTTTTCTTCCACATTTTTCTCTTGTTTATTCATTTTCTGATGAGGACCGTGCAGGTTGTTAGTTTCTTCGTCGACTTTTTTGTCAATGCAGTTTTTTTCTTCTCCCAGATATTTCTTTCGTCCAGGCTGTTCTTCTGTTCGTCCAGCTTTAATTCGAATCTGTTCTTCTGTACGTCTGGATTTTACTTCTGCTCGTCCGGCTTTTGTTCGAGACTGTTCTTTTGTTCATCTGCATCATAGTAGCCATGTTATTACCGGTACTTATCTATTCTTCTTCGTCAACGTCAAAGAAGTATGTATCTGGATCATGTCCTTCATTGTTCAAAGCGTCCTGAAGTCGGAAAACCAAGTCCAAGTTTCCTCCAGTTGCACTGAAGTTGACCTTGTTCAACTCGGATTTGAGTTGGACGAGGGTTAACTGTAATATTTTTTGACCTAATATAGATTTTTAAAACAAATACAAAACCGGTTTTTTTGTTTGTTTACACAATAAGTCCTATTCCACTTCTGACACCAATATACATAACTACTTTATAACTACTCGTAATTCACATTTCAATCTTCAAGTTCTTTGGAACTTGGGGGTTGGTGGTATATGGTGATATTTATACTACCCTTACATCCATCGAGAATATTCTGTACCGTCCGTCGTTCCATATAAGTTTTCATTTTGCAGGAAAATTCGATTTTATTTTCCAATTATCAATGGATGAGTCTTCTGCTATTCAAATATAAATGACGCTGTTCGTATTTCAATGGATATCACAATATGAAATCTAGTGGGATGGCAATTCGGTGTGATAAATGCAGAATGCTAAGACGCCGTTCTCCTCATCTGCTGAATTTGCTCTTGCCAATGCAAGAGTACAACACTCCTCAGACTAAACCGAAACCTAACGCTGATAAGAACCAGGTAAAAAACAGCAACAAAGGTCAATCATCTTCGATCTTCCTCTACTCACACCGAAGCTTTCTTATTTTAAAGAAACTAACGAACGCTTTTTACAACAAATTACTGAATAACTGCATCGAAATTATCGGAGTTTCAGATGTCAACGACACTAATGGCACATTAGTCGCACAGAAGCCTTCTTTTTGAACTCAGAACGAAAATTTTTTTCGGAAGCAAAATTTTCTCTGCTGGGATCTATGTCAAAATGAACTGCAAGGCAATGTACTATAAGTCAAACTAGATTTCTGTTTTCGACCAATCGGCTGTGTTTTCTAAATTTATTCTGATTGTTCAAATTGATTTGCAAGCAAATATGTACCTGTATACAAAGAATAGAAGAAGAAGGGAGCAGAAATAATAAGTACTTTATTGTTCTCATAGTCGTCATTCACGTCAACAACAGATGATGAATTTGTTATGAAGATTTTAAGTAGCAATATTTCCAAAAATCGAATTACAAGTTCCACAAATGTAGTTAAAAAAATTTGATATTTAACCAATACGTTTAATAATCTTAACAGAAAAGTCCAAAGAAGTTTTAGGTTTTACTTTGGAGTCCAAATTGCCTAACTTCCGAAGTGAAATTAATCGAAAACGCCGAAAAAAAATATCGAAACGAAATAGCAAGGCAAATCTTTGGCAGTTGACATCGCAGGCAATCAAATCGCGAATTGCTACGTTATAAATGTGCAAACCAAAGGCAAAAAATCTAAATTAAAAGGCGTTTAATATGTTTGGTATAAATCTAATCAAATTCTTGTCAGTAAAGTTGAGGGTGGAAAAGTTATCTCAATAAGATCTTTTATGATCTTACATGTATTAAGTATTTAGTGCTTATTTCATCATTAACATTTAATATGAATGATAATAATGACCGAAGACTTTTGTAGTTTATAATTTGTAATTTCCTTTATTTGAATTCATTGTTCATGTAAGATTATTGAACAACACACATCTTTTATAAAAGAACACGTTTATATCTATTATATTCATTTAAAAAAAGTATGAATTTAAATAACAAAATAAAATAAATTATTATCATCTTAATTTATTTTTTAAACATTTATTTATTTAAACATTTGAAAAATTTTCAATTTTGTACAAAAAGAAAGAAAGAGAAAAAAAGAAAATAGGCAGACAGCAAATCTTTTAGGATTTATTTCCATAATATTGAAACAATTTTTTACTGAAGGTGGTTAACTTGATCCTGCGTTTGATTTCAATGGATAAGAGATTCCAATGACGAATCGCATTAACAAAAAACTGACGAAAGGTATTGATATATTTGCGTCGTGGAACAAATAATTGATGAGTTCTTTGATTCCACGCAAATTGAACTTTTTCTTACAGATATTTCGGCTCTTTTGTTGTTATAATTTTGTGTAATGACAACACAGTACGATATTTCATAAAAGTATCTAATGATACTTACAATCTTATTTGTATAGAAGAAGATATATATATATATATCTTATATATTATATATATTATTATATTATATATATATATATATATATATATATATATATATTAATATCTCGCACAGCTATTAAAAGCAACATTTAGTTTCCTTTTTGCCTCATAGTCCATATCGGAGAAAGTTTCAAACCCATACAACAAAATGGGTAGTATATAGGACTTAACTAGCGTTAGCCTTACGTTGGTTGGAAGGTAGTTGCACGTTTAGCTAAGCCTTTTCAGAGCTCCGTAAATTGTTGATGCTACTCTATTTATATGAGTATTCCAGCTTAAGTTGTGGCTGAGATGAACCCCAAGGTTTTTAAAGTTATGTACATACTCAATTGGAGTTCGATTTATATAGAGTGCTGGACGAATTTGTCTATCTCGGCCTACATTAACAGCCATGGCTTTTATTATCGATTGTCCATTTACAAATGTCAGTTAGTTGCTCGCTTAAGTTCTGTACCGCCTGTTTTATTTGAGATTTCGGGAAAAACGAATAAATCTGCACATCATCTGCATATATGTGACGTTCGCAGTTTACAAGTCGGTCAGCTAAGTAATTTATAAAGCAAGCAAATGAAGCACACGAGATGGAACAAGAAAAAAAAAGATAAACATTTATCTTCATGAGATACGTTACACAAAGAGATATCAATTAGAGACTGCGTACTTAATTTTTCAACTAATATTTGATGATCTACACAATCAAACGCCTTGGAAAAATAAAAAAAAAACTATACTAAAACTGGCTTTACTCAGAAACGGAAGTATGGCAATGGGGGTTTTCGGTTTTATATTGAGACTACGAAGGCTTTGGCATCGGCAACACCTTAGTATCTTCCACCAGTCTTGGAAGGTGGAAATAGTTAAAATTGTATTAAAAATATAGGTTGTTTGGAAAAGGATGACAGGTAGCAACATTTTTACGAACTTTGGCTCAATGTTGTCTGAGCCTACAGCATTTGATTTTATGCTTAAAATTGTTCTACCAACATCAACTTCATAAACGCAAGATAATGAAGATATACCCTCGTTCCTGGATCGAATTACAGGTAGCCTATGAGGAGCTGAGTTTTATGAGTCGCAGACAGATACAAATTTAGCATTAAGTTCATTCAGATCAATGTTGTTTGGAAGTCCCGGCTTTGCTGCAGACAAACCGAGTGAGCGAACTTTTTTTCAAAAATCTGAACTTGAACTAATTAAACTAAGCTTGTTGAAGTAGAAGTCCTTCTTGTCTAATTAGCGAAGTTAAAGCATTACGAGCAACCTAAGACTCTTTGTGAATTGGAAGACATTTGTAATGCCTCCATCTAGATTATAAGTCATTCCGGAATTTCATTAAGTAAAAGATCTTATGCGTCAACCAAGTTAAACCACAACTCTTAATATTTTTTCATCACTGGCACATGTTTTTTGAAAAGAGACGAAATGCTTTTATTAAAAAACTCAATTTGAAGGCTCGTTTCAAAAATCTCGTAAGGAAAAGCATATCGTGATGCGAGAAAACTAAGGCAAGAAGCTGATTAAAATGTAATAAAAAAAACTTGGTTCAGACACTAACGCAATATCGATTAACGATGGTGTTTTGTTGGGTGCAAAATGCGTAGGTTGGGTGCAATTGGAAATGTGTAAAACGTGGGATAGAATCATTTTTTTGAGTTTTCATTTTCATTATCAAAGATGATAAGGTTAAAATCACCGCACACTACAGTTTTTTAATATAGAGGGGAAAGTTCTTCAAGCGCATCGGTTATCAGTATATAGTTAACAATATCAGAAGCCATGTGTGGTCGTTCAAGCTGCGCACTCGAAACAAAAATTCTTGGGCAAACATGTATGAGACACAACATTATTTTTTTGAGTTTGTGTATGTCTCGACACGAAAGGATGTTACCGAACGGATGGATGTCTCAATACGCATGAATTCATCGTGAGTGTATGGTATATTCGAGTGTTTCGAGTGTTTCGAGTATCTCTCTTGGCTCGAGTGTGTTCAACCACCGGAACAAACGAAAATGTGTTATCAGTATTCTTTACTGATAAGGAACAAAATTCATAATTACAACAAACAATAAAAATAAAAAACACAACATATGAAATCTAATATTTAAGCTTTATTACTTTAAATTATTAAAATTTTTATAATATGAGCTTAAGAATAAGCTATAAACCGATCCTGGTGCTAGTCTTTTTCGTTTTTCTGATATTATATTGCCAGCCAAAGAAAAGCATCTCTCATCGGCTGCACTGCCAGCTGGTATTGAATGAATTTGCATAGCTAGTTGCGTTAAATGAGGGTATTTATTTTGATTTGTTTGCACCACTCCATCAAATTAAAACTTTTAGTCATCTCCACTATTTCATTACTATATCTCTCTACTTTTCTATGACTTTTGAGGCAGATATGTTTAGCAGATTAGAAAAACAGAACTGTGCATCGTTGGTGGTGTCAGAAATTGAAGGTGGTTGATTTGACTGACTTTGGTTTAAGCTGCAATTACCGACGACGTTGGCTCAATGGGAGATGGTACTTCATTTGCCTTATCTTTAATTTGAGAACTACAGGAATTCTTTATTGTATCTAAATCATTTGGCTGCATATTTATAGCTGGTGGATATAAAAGGTATGCAGTTTTATGCCATAAATTTAGATTGGTGACCCATATTTCTTCAATGTTTTGTCTTATGTTTTCTTTAAAAACGGAAATTGCACCTATATCTTCACTGATTCTTAATTTTTAAAATTAATGGTAAAACGTAGCAAAGTGATGGAGAACTGCAAACTTGCAGTTTGCAAATTTCAAAATTCTAACACATTTCCACAAAAACCGTAAGAATAGATATATTTATGTGCAATAGTCATTGGCTTTGTTCGTTCGTAGTCAGAATATTATTGATTTGACACCAATTGTCAGTTATAGATTAAAACATTTTATAGTTTGAATTCCACCGTGTTGGACATTGGCTTTTTCAGAGTAGTGGTTAGGAAATGCTGCAAATTTGCCTTTTTAAAATATTTTACCATTTTTTTACACGATTCTGCAAGTTCTGATGTGTCAGCCAACGACTTCTCCAATACATTAGAAAACAAATGGCTGCTGCAGCTTAGGCGTGTGTTCTTTTCTAAAGCCTTGCTTATATTTCTTCCCCTGTCAGTAATGAATTTAATTTGATCGATGTTTTGAACACCAAATTCATCAAATAGACTGTTGAGCTTTTTTATAATACTGTCACCCGTTGATCTTTCAAAATCCCTTGATTTCAATCCCAAAACCATATTAAAGAGCTGAAATCTTTTTTGGTAATGCAAGGTGACGCCTAAAAAGTTTCGCTTTACGTAGTTGTCCGTCCACATGTCGATTGTAGCTAAAGCTTCACCGCTATTCACAACATTACTTATTTCGTCTTTAAGTTCTTGTTTTTTCCATTTGCGTACATTTTAGATCTTCGGGAAACTGTTGTTGCATCCAGTAACAAATTCTCCACATACACGTGTTCGTCATATGTTGCACCGATCTTGATAAAGAACTTCACTAGTTTAGCGAAGTCAGAACCTTCCACTACCGAGAATGGTCGGTTGTCTTCAATTACCCAAGTGCAACATTTTTGAATGGCTTCAGTTTGGTTCAATTCTGTGACGGTTTTCAAAACCTGTGACTGCTCAACGTTTTTGCAGCACCTGTACCGAATTAAGTTTGAGGTCTGACTGGCAGTATATTTTAACGTTTTAGAGCAAGTGCGGCAATAAACGAAACCAGGCAGAAAAGTTTTGTCCGTCTTTAAGATTTCCGAAAAATATATTTAATACGAAACTTCGTCCTTTGCGCCGGGTAGACAAGGTGTAGTTACCATTCGCAATTTTTTCGGAAATTAATAGTATATGACTTTCCATTCTTTGAAAATATATATTTTTTTTATAAAAACTCGAAATTACTACCAATAGCCACTGATCAACCACTTTACACAAAATAATCACCGTAACTCGTGGTTATGCAAAATGCAAATCGATACATATTGTTTTGTGTATAGACATGGATAAGAGTATATTCTAGTGTTTCGAGTATCTCTATTTTCTCGAGTGTGTTCTACCACCCGAACAAACGAAAATGCGTTAACTTTCATTCTTTTCTGATAAGGAACAAAATATATAATTACAACAAACAACAAAAACAAAAAACAAATCACATGAAAGGTAATATTGTTTTGTGTATGGACATGGGTAAGGGGATATTCGAGTGTCTGCAGTATCTCGATTGTGTCGAGTGTGTTCAACCATCCGAAAAAACGATCATTATTTGCTTATACTGCATAAAATAC
The DNA here is from genome assembly GCA_907269105.1 of Volucella inanis. Classification (NCBI taxonomy): domain Eukaryota; kingdom Metazoa; phylum Arthropoda; class Insecta; order Diptera; family Syrphidae; genus Volucella; species Volucella inanis. The sequence goes on along the minus strand of OU026153.1, from coordinate 106,297,751 downwards.
CCGAACACTCGAATGCATGTATCTACATGACTCGAATGTTTCAACCAACATGTATTTTTTAAGTTCATCAGCAAACGATTATTCCTTGCTGCTCAACGAAAGTGATTGCGTCAAACCAAATCTGAGTCATTGATCGGGTATGCACAAATACAAAGTACCCGTTGCAGCTCTCTGATACACACCCAAGTAAAAAAGGTTCATTAAAATTTCTAATTTAAATGAAAACGTACTCTATAAACTCAGATGGTGATGATTGTTTAACATTGTGGAACTTATGCCACTTTTTTATATACATAAATTCTAACACATCTTCCACATTTACGGTACTTGTTACATAGAATAAGATTTATATTACCGACTTTTACTAGGTTAGACTTCATCAAGTTTCAAGTTTCAGTAACACAATCAACATCAACCATACTATCACTGAACAAATAACGGAACTCATCTATTTTGTTTTCCAAACTTTGCGCATTCAAGCAACATATGTTAAGACCCTTTTTTTTGTTTGCAAAGAATATTAATCAAAACTTTTGTGTCGTCAATTGAACTACCCAATTTCAGTAAGTTGTTATGTATTTTGGTTAACGCAAAAACCACAACAACAGCCTCAACAAGTATTACAAACGCCTTCAAAAAACAAAAAAAACTAATTCTTAATAGATTTGAAATCGAAAATAAACGTGGAAAGAAATAAGAAGAAAAGAAGTAAGAGTAGAGAAGGGAGAAGGAAATTAGGAAGAAGTAGAGAAGAGCGAAGGAAAGAATAAAGAAGGAAAAGTGCATACTGAGAGAAAAAACGAACAAAGATCCTTAGAAATAACAAATGCTAAAGTCGACTCTAAAGTCTACTTTAGTTAGTTGACTCTAAACCTAAATTTATTGATCCGTAGAAATAAACCAACTTTATCTAAAGTCGACTTAAGCTATCTATAGTTACCTACACCTACAATTATGAATGACAGTTCGGGAATAAAAATGACATTTGACTTTTGATTAGATTTTTCCGGATGGCTTTTTTATGTGAATTAGTTTTAACAAATTAAAAAGGGACCCAATACGAAAAAATGGAAAAAGTAAGTTTATTCGGTTTAAGTATACATTTAAAGAACAAAGAACAGAAATTAGAAAGTTATTTATTGATATTTTAGAGACGGGAAAGAGAGCGGAACTGGACACAGGAGGAAAATGAGATTTTGAAGGACACTGTCAAGCAATATATCAATATAGTGGACTGCATGATTAACAACCAATCATTGATTGTTAAGAAGTTGGAGGGGTGGAAAAAAAATCTGCGAGTAGCTTAAGTCGTACGGAATGAATTTTTCGTTACAAATGATAAAAGCGCAGTGGGGATGGATGAAAAATAATGCCCGCTCACATATTTCTACCTTCCAAAGAGAGCAATGCGGAACTGTTGGTGGAAATGAGCCCAAAGAACCTGATGAGCTTGACTTCGTGATTTAGGACGTGATTCCAGATGAATTTACAGATGATGTAACCCAATTCGACAGCGATGAATATTTTATCAAGGAAAAACTTCAAAAAAAAGGGAAATCCCGAACCGAGCACTTCAGCTAAAATAACTTTATATACACCAAAAAATAAAAGGCAAAATTAAGAATTAGTGAGCAAGTGCTTCAAAAGAGGACTGAACAAATTCAGTTGGAAATACAACACGAAAATGAACTGTTCAACATAAAAAAATAAATTGAAGAAAAGAAACTAATGCTCATTAATTTAAAAATAAAGAAAGAGGAATGTTGTAATTGAACAAATTGAATTGAATTCGGTTTCACAAAATGAGCGTTACTTTCTTTATTTCAATTTCTTTACTTGCTCACTAAGTCTTAATTTTTTCCTTTTATAGTATTATGTTTTGTTTTATTTGTTTTTAAATGATATGTTTATGAATGAATTAGGTAATACGTTTTTAAGTGAACTATGTAAGTACTGTTGTACAAGTTTATGTAAAATTTTATAAAATGAACTATGTTAATACTGTAAATATTTTAAATATGAACTATAATTAAATATGTAAACTGTGAAAAATGAGTGAATAAAGCAACTAAATGTACTCAATTAGAAGTGAAAAACTATATTTCTGTTTCAAAAGTAGCTTGAAATAAAATTATTTCTAAATTGTCTCCCCGCGTTCAAATTCGTCTTTATAGCCTTATAGTCTTCATTTGAACTAGCTTTGGAATCTGAAAAAAGTAAATAATATGAGTTGGTCACTGGATATTATATTTTCTTTACTTACAGATATTAGATGAATCTTCTATGAAGGGACAATTTTTTAGCTTTGCAATGTTCCATAACACTGCAAGGGCTGCAATCGCATTTTTTGCCACCTCCAAATCGCAATGAAACCGATTAATGCAGCATCGAAAGCAGTTTTTCAGCTGGCCGAAAGTTCGTTCAACGACACCACTTGCTTATATGTGATGGCGCTGATAACATTGCTCTGAAGGGTTAAGCTGCAATCCTATTCGGAAAGGAGTCATTATTATTGTTGTTTGCTTATAGCCACCATCTCCAAGTATGACTCCCCCTATGCGTTTTATTGAAGATTCGTTAAATATCCTTGAGTCGTGAGCACTTCCTCTCCAGCGTGCAACGATATCTAGGATATTACTGTCCGCATCAACAATAATCTGAACATTAAGTGAGTAGAATCCCTTCCTGCATCGATATCGGTATCTGGGTCCTTTATCTTAATTGGGAAGTTTAGCTGCTAATGCACTTACGACCTTTTTTTATTACAGTGCTTACTGTTCTTTGACTTACCCCATGTATGTCCGCTAAGGATTGATTGTTTAGTTTAAAAATTTCCGGAGTTAATGTGATTCGATTACTCACCCGTATGTAGTTGATAACTGCATTTGGCTAGATGGCGTAAAGTTATCAGTACCATAATGTGAGTTGGAACAGGACAACCTTGCGTGCATTTTGGTCTGATGTCACTCTCAATCAAGTCGCGAATAAACATAACAGTGTCTTTATTAAATCTGTAAAAGAAAACATGCTATTTTTGAGCATTTTCTTTTGTAACTTATGTATGTTGAATTGATTAGTACATTCTTACCTATAATTTATTTTGAATTCCGCATCTGTGTATTGTTCAAATGGATTAAATCTATTTTTATACACTTTTCTGACTTTTTTTTTCCAAATAAGTTTTCTTGAACTGTCACTTTAGATTGGACAGTGGGTTAAATCTTAGCTTTTTCCTAAGATAAAGTCCACTTTAGTGAATATTGCCTGTTATTTCTTAGAGTTAAAGTCGACTCTAAATTTTGTTATTTCTAAGAGCCAAAGTGTTTTGCGCCAAAAAAGAATTGTATTACATCGTTCTTATATTAGTTTCATTATTGATCACAACTTCCTTCACTGCTCGTGCTATGCGCTTGCTGAACTAGTCGCTGTTTGATGTCTCGCGGCGATGGTGGTGACAGCGAGAGAGAGAGAGAGTCTTCGTCGATGACTATGATGCTTTTCCCATTCTTCTTCTTTCTCACTTAAACGTTGCCATTTCTCGTGGAGACGGAGACACGTGTTTAAGTCCCGTTGCTTATTGTAGTAGCGAGTGGCTTTCAATAACATAGATCTGTGTCGACATAGTTTTTCTTTTTTTGCTGCACGGAGTAGCACAGATGTAAAATAGCATTTAGGTTTTCGTCAGCCAGTTGTGGAATACCGAAAACTATAGTGTCAGTAGCTAAAATTTCCCACCCTTAAATCAGCAGATTTATTTTTAATAATATCTTTGATAATATTGTATCATAGTTGATATTGCGTTAACAAATTTTTCATTATACACCAGAATGTGAAAAGTTTGAAAGAAAAGTTTGCGGTTTTTTTACGCGCAAATTGAATGAGGTGTTGTTTATTTAATTGAATCTTATTATTACTTTGGTAGTGTGGATGTTTTAAAAGTTTCCATTGAAGTTAACCTTGAAGTGTCTGTCTTCTTATGTGTTTATAGACTTCATATGTTTAATGTCTCAATATTCATCAAGGAATTTTCTGTTCTATTGGAAAAGAAAAAGTTAATAGCTTAATTTGTTTACATGATTTCAATTTAAATACTTTAGAGTGTTGAAAACAGTTACTTTCTATTTCAATCATTCCACCGCTTAGATAGTTTTATAAACGAGCATACTAGAATAGAATTATTTTAGCAAGATGTTCGGTTCACATATATGGTCGGTTTGGCAATACTTCGTCGAAATATTGTGGGAAATGTGATCGCCATCTTATGACTATTGACTACTGTATGACGGGATTCCTTATACATATAATAAATATCCCCAGTGCAAATATGATAAAGGCCTTCAATTTCCGAAACAGGTAATCAAAATTGGTTTCAAGAAACTGAAAAACAGTCAGCTTTTCGAGTTTTGGGATGATGTTTACAGGTATAATGATGTTTCGAATTCTAACTCCATCTTCATGAATCGTCGGTCGAACCACCTTCTAAGTTGTTATTATTCCTTGCCCGTCAAGAACATGGAATATAGACTTAGATCTTTAGGGTTTTATTGAAAAAAATTAATTTGAAAAATTTGCATTTAAAAAGAAAATATTGAGTGAAATTTCGATAACTAACGGCTGATAGTTTTTTCAGTTGTTATGTTTCAGCAGCTGTGAAAGTTACCAATGATATACAGCTGTCAAAATATTCAGTGAGGTTTGTCATTTCATTATGCATCGTTTTTGCGATTCCACAAGTGTGCGGCCAAGCATCAATGTATCCACACAAACCGACTGTTTGGTGCGATTTATGTCATGGCGGGATCATTGGACCTTATTTCTTTCAAAATGAGGAAGGAGATACCGTAACTGTCAAAGGTCTCAAGTATCGAGCGATGTTAACCGAGTTTCTGTGGTCAGAGCTCGCAACATCGATATATCCGAGCTGTGGCTACTGGATCCTATCACGGCGAGCGTTCATCCATTGGCCGCCGCGATCATACGATTAAACACTACTTGATTATTTTCTCTAGGGCTACGTCAAGGTCTAACTCTACGTTAACAAACCAACCACTTTGGATGAGGTGGCCAACATTCGACACGCTATTGCCGGAATAATGTCGCACATATTGGACCAAGTCTTCAAAAATTGAACCGAACGCTTGAAACACAGCCAGCAAAGCTATAACGGCCTTTCGAAAGATGTGCTTTTCACATATTATGGCATGAACGTAGCTTCAAAATAAAGCCAGAGTCATTAAACCTTACACGGTTGTTGCTTTATTTAAATATTTAAATAACTCCTGCCGTTCCCGGGAAACAATTTAACACGACCAAGTCTGTACAACGAATCAGATGTATCACCATGTATCAGATGTATCACCATGTATCAGATGTATCATCAGCCTACCGGTCAAATGTTCCCAAAATTACGCAGATGTTGCTTAGATCTATGAGTTTTTCAAAAAGAATCGCCATCAGCTAAATGCACAATATTTTCAACATCTCACCATAAAAATAAACGCGATTTCAAGCTAAACTTACTGGCGAGATATAAATGGTTAACCTTAACCTTAACCTTGGAAAGATGCCGACCTTTAAATGGTTGGATTAACCCATCATGAAAAATATAGAAACAAAAACTAAGCAACGTCTCACCTAACAAACCTAATTAACAATCAGATAGATTCCCCAGTTTCTCGAGAGTTGTCAAAGTGATTAGTCTAGCTTTCGTTTGCTTTCACCGAGAATCTTATAAGCTACCGAAACTCTGAAGCGTCGCGCTTTTTTCCTAGAGGATTCTACATCCTCAACTAGTAAAATGTTGCGTCGTGGTATTGCTTTTCTGCCTCTTCAATCGCAGAAAGACACCGATCTTGGAGAGGACATGTGTATCAGTGAATCAGTGCAACTACAATAGTTCCAATAAAAACCTCTATTCCACCAATTAAGATTCTTCAAAAAAACTGTGAATTCGTGCATAAGTTCTTTAACGAATTAAAAAATGTGGATAGGTATAAAAGTGTTTTGTGAATCAATTGATTCTTATAAAGCTGCTTTGAATGCACTGAAAGCCCAACAATGCCAATTCTTCTCGCATGATCTAAAATGCCAAAATCAATTTAAGGTAGTACTCTCTGGCCTTGATGAATGTCCTACAGACTTATTAAAAAATGAACTTAAAGCACTTAGACTCAGATGTAATGAAGTCAAAATGATTAAAAAACAATATGAAAAACTTGTGAAGTTTCTTTACATCATTTATTTTGAGAATGGTTCAATTCGTCTTGACGATCTTAAGTAAAACATTAAATCGATTTATCGTACGCGGGTGAGGTGGGAATTTTAACGGCGTGTAAGAAAAAAGTTACCCAATGTGAAAATGCAATGTGAAAACCTTTTGTGCCAACTGTTCGGGAAATCAGAAAACTAGTTTATGCACTTCAACCGAAATTTCCAAATGTGCTAACTGTGGAGGTAACCACAAATCTACCGACGAAACTTGCAAGTATCGTTCAGATTATCTGAAAATCATTGAATCTCAGAAAACGTCTCGTGCGCGCGCACCAATTCCCTTGCGATCTCAAGCTGTACCATGGGTGGCACCGAAACGATTCATTGTCAACAGTGCGGATGACTTCCCAATATCAACAACAATATCACTGGGGACAGCAACAAATGCCAGATCAACATCGAATACATATGAGATCTTCATGCAATTCCTCTTCACCAGCGAAGCATGATCTCTTTTCGTATTATATTCCTCTCTAATGTTTGATCTGGTCTCCGAGCTTGAAAATTGTAATACCAAAACTCAACAGCTCAAAGTAATTACTCAGCTTGCATGTAAATATCTTTATAATAATGATAAGTAACACTCAGTCTCATCTCAAACTTTTATGTTGGAATGCTAGAGGCATTCGCAACAAGAGGGTTTAACTTTCCATTTTTCTCTCCAATCTGAATATTGATGTTTGCTCATATGCGAAACTGGTCTAGAAAGAAATATTCGTTTTAAATATAACTATTCCTTTTATCGTAACGATTGTGGTAGTAGAGGTAGTGGTGCTGCCATCCTTGTTAAAAAAGGTGTCGTGCACTCTGTGTGCACTGTGAAAACTGTGAAAGTTTTCAGTTTCAGTTTCAGTTTATTTTCCTGGAGGAACACGTAATCTGTATAAAATTCAGTGAAATTCAGTATAAATTTCAGTGTAGATATAACTCTACAATAATGTACCCCTCTAGTTCTACATACATCCTCGCCTGCAGTAGGTACTCCTCTTCGATATTAGATTTTTTTGTTACCAATACTCCTAATTAGTTTACCACTCCTGTTGTGCAAAACGCTCTTAGTTCCGATCATCTTCCTATCAGCTGTGTTATTCTATTCAGCCATTTTCTAAAAAAGGTGCAATACTTAGCTTACAGAAACGCAAACTGGGGTGTGCTTAGATACCATCTCTCTAACAACATACGCACTTTTTCGAAAAACCTTTCTGGTGTAAATGACAGTCAAAACATCGACGATTATATTGCTTTAGAAAAATCCAGTAGCACAACTAAGCCAATTTTGTTGTCATCTATTCCACAGCGTACGTCTGTGACTTTCATAAGTGCCGTAATCCAGTTGTGTTTTACCCAAAATTAGATCGGTACTTTGTTATTAAGTTCTGTTTCTCTAAGTACCCTTTAAGTTGATGATTCAAGAACCTTGCTCATAAACGAAAAAACTGCAATAGGCCTGTACTCGGAACTTGTTGGCGAAGAACTCTTTGCAAGTGGAATTATTTTTGCAACTTTTCATCTCTCCGGATATAAATATACACGTGGTGAGGACGGAATTAAGAAAATGTGTAATATGATTAAGGATTTAAGGGAGCAGAATTTTTACGAAATAAGAATGGTCTTACAGCCCTCGATTTTATTTAAAAAAATGCTTCTCCAACGTCCGACATATGTACACTGTTAAGGTTAAAAGAACTACTCATACCCTGACTTCAAGGGCATTGTAGAGAACCGGTTAGTCGAAAAGGCTGCCTTATCTGGGGTTACAAGCAAATTGAGGGAAAAACTGGCAGAAACGGCTATCAAGAACCCGGTCAAACTTCTCGAAGCCATCAGTCGGGAAAAAGCAGTAAATAGCATAAAAAACAAAAGCAAAATTAAATCACTGTATGTAACAACCGACGGATAGCGGGTTGTGAGTGTGAATTTTGTTGGTGCAATGTTTCATATTGTTGTAAGACCACAGCAATTTAATTCGGTAAACCAATGTCAAAATACTCACTTCGCAGCCTTTATTATCCCAAAGAGTTGTTTATAGTTCTGCAGAAATATACCTGTGAAATAGACTTAAAAATTAATTAGTGAATTTTTTTTTTTGAATGGGAGAAAAATAGGTTCGTTAAATTATATCTACATATGTATATTAATTTCGTTTCGGGTTTGTACAATTTCGGGATGTACCATATCTTCGCGTCGGCATTGTTATGTAGTGTTAGTAGAATAGATGCACTTACACCTTGGATAGGTGCATTCAATTGTGTGAGCAGATGCGATGCTCTTTGGCTGACTAATTATGCATGTGCGATGCTGTGGGTATGGGGAACATAATTTGTTCAGTGAAATTTGTATGTGAGAGTGTATGTATGTAAATTGCATATAAATTTTTTTTACTTTTGGCTTTCGTTACTGGACAATACATATAATTGGGCGATCGGTCTTTTCACCACTCCGCGTTGTGTGCGTAGCAATACTTCGTGTGTTAAGTTGTCTTGCCCTGGATGTTTTTTCGTTAAGCGGGCTAGATTTCACTTCGCGCGTGGTAGTCGCTCTTCTTTTTTAAGTACGAGGTCTCCAATTTTAACCTCTGGCTATTGTTTCTGCCACTTCGGTCGTTTTTGAAGCCGTGCCAGATATTCCGAGCTCCATTTTCTCCAAACGTGATGACAAATATAATTTGTAATTTTTTGGAATTCAAGCAGATTTCTATTTGTGCCAGAAGCTTACTGAATTCCTCTAAGGTATATACTTCGTTACTGGTTATCCTCTTTAAGTGGTGTTTTATTGATTTTACTCCTACTTCCCATAATCCTCCGAATTGAAGGGAAGCGGGAGAAATGAAATTAAAATTAGTTCCGCCCTTGCTTAGTGTGTCCGCAATGTCTTTCCATTACTCCCGTATGCGTAAATGTCCGTGTTGTCACTCTATAAGCCAGTTATATACCCATAAGCTAGTTTGCGTGTTTCGCCCTGTACCGGAAGCATATTTTGCAGCGATTAATATGTTCTTGATGCTGTTTTCCATTCGCATGATCCAATATTTTCTTGTAACGTATGCTATCATTTGTTGCAGCGTCCTTTTATGTGCATCCTGTAGAATAAATTTAGTAAGGTCAAGATTGTTAGTAAGTATTATTGGATGTTGCTGATGGTATGAGGAATTTGAATTCTGCATCCTACCTCCAACTCTCAGAAGACCTATGGGATCAAGAAACAGATTTTTGTTGGTATGCCATTTTGAATCGCTATGATTTCTGTCGAAAACATTGTTTGTTGTACGTTGTTGTATTACAGATAGGTTGCGATTAACGGGTTGTTGTTTAGCATTTTTAATAAATCTAATAATGTAGAAAATCACCTTAGCTAATGTAAATAACCTTAAATAATTAGATAAGAGGGTTTTTATAAGATTGCCTTCCTTTATGACATAATGGATTTGAAGAGATCGTCTTTCTCTCCTGTGTCTGCGCTGAGTGGTTAAGGTGAATTTCTGTTGTGATCAGACCAGTGCCGATGGTGAGACCCTCCAAGACAAAGGGTCAACTGGATAACCTTGTGTCGGGATGTTGAAATTTATTCCAAGATTTGAGTGGTTTTTCATTACACTCATTACATATTACAAGTGTTGCATAACCACCATGGCACGAATAATGACCGGAGAAATCCAACCAACGGGGTCGAAAAGTTTGGCGATTGTCGACAAAATTGTTCTTTTTGTTTGATCTGTAGGTGCAAAACTGAAAAGATAAGATGTCTTCGAAAGGATGCTTTCTTTTCAGTTTCTGGTATGCATTTCAAAATTTCTTTACAGTTGCTCATCCATTTTCTCAGATGAAAACCGCCTGATGATCATAAGCCCCGTACTTGCCTCCGTCGTGTAAGGGTCTCTTCAATAGTATCAGCTGCGGTTATGCCCTCCATTACCATCCTTGCGCCAGGTGGATACTTGTCCTCCTCAGCAGACACCAGTTGATTCATAGTCCGAATCGCGAGGTATGGAGCGCTAGTGTTTCCGAAAGTGATGGTTTGAAGGCGGTATATTTTGAATGGGTCGTGTGGGTTGTTACGTCAATGCACAGAGTTGATAATGTGAATCACTAGGTGTTACCCTCACCTGCCTATATATTTTGTCCACTTTGGCTGTAAAGTTAAATTTGTGCACTCTCCATCGTAATATGATGATGACAAAGTTATTTTGTATTTTAGGCCCTGCTAAGAGATGGTCGTTAAGCGATGTTCCATCGGAGGTTTTGGCAACTACATCAAAGACAACGCGCAATTTGGTAGTGGAATTTAACTTCAGCATGATGAGGCTGAAAATAATGAAATGGGGTATTCAGAACCTCGTTTGCCGTTTCATCAACTTCTGTCATGTGTATGAGGTCAAGGAGATGCAATCTTTTATGCACTGTATATAGCATTGGATTCTGCTAGATGGAGAAACTTACGAAAGGCTCCTAACTTCGAGGGTCTTAACCGAGGTTAACTTCCTTTTTTGAATGGTAGTGACATTACATAACGCCCATCTGACGTTCTCCGTGTTGTACTTAAAAATTGCTCCTCGTAGTTTTTGTTCTCCGGTGTTTCGTTTTGTGAGAACGGGGCTTCTTCGATTTCCCAAAACTTTGTGAGTTGTGTTTTGAGGTCGACCAAGTTGTGAAATGTATTAATTGGTTGTCTATTTGCAGGTGCTTATCCCATCAATATCCAACCTAGTTTGGTTTTCTGGACGACCGGAGCTGTAATGTGATCACCTCTGCGGACATTTGGGAGGAGTACTTCGGCGTAGACTTCACTTCCTAGAGGATTTACATTGGCTGGAGTGCAGAATGAAGGGTCGGCAAACTTGAGGTCGCTTATATGCGGTCATTTATTAAAACTAGTCTTTTGGGTCGTCAGAAGCCCAGTCAGGGATTTGAAAATGAATGCGCGGGTGCGCCCTGCGAACGATGAGTGTCAAGTCGACACAGCTGTGGCAGGCTCCACTACTGACCTTCCTCAACCCGGAAACGTCAACAAAAGACCTTTTCCTGCACAAGTTAAGTGTCTGCACCGCGGATCCTGTAATAAAAGAAGCCTCCGTCCAGGATCAAGATAACAGCTGTTGCTAACAGAATTTTGGAAGTGCTATTGTGAGTATGAAATGAATTGGTATTTTCTCTTGTTTCCTGCTGCTGAGGATGAGGGTGAAAAAATGGTGTTTCAGGGTTCACTCAATTATATATGAGTGAATAAGTCTTTTTTGCGGTTTTGTTATATTTAGCTATAATAAGCTATCCTAAATCTAGCTTTCAACCACATTCGGTTGATATATCTAATAGATTTCTTATACCGGACATCGTCTCTTGTTTTAAGTTCGGCTGGCCAAAGTAAATTTTAAACTGCGTGTTGACTAGTGGTTAACCCTTCCTAAGCCTTGTCGTAATTTCCCCAATCAACCCTTAAGTGCTGCAAAAGACGTTCCCAAAACACTTGACTTAAGATAGTTAAGTTTTTGAATTTTCGAAAAAGCACTATTATTATGTATCAAGAAAATAAAAAGATCGTTAAATGCTCTCCATTCTTCATAATTACCAGGCGAGGTGAGTATATTTATCCTGTTGCACAGAACTTACCGGTACTCCAAACTGTGATACCTTTTCTAAGTCAAGTCTGCGCGATACTCCAGGTAACACTCCCTAATATTGTACATATTTTCTAGTTCTTCCATCTTTTCAGTATTTAACGAAGAGATCGCTATCACATTGTATTCTGTGCTGCAATGTAATTTTTGCTCCGTTGGTGTTCTGGCCTTCTCCCATAATTAGATATATCCTTAAGTAACTGGGCTAAGATGTTCTTTTGCGGTTTTCCGTAGTTAGCCATGATGATAAATAAGTTTAAGGTAAGCCAACGATGAAAAAAATTAGATTTTACTAACAAATTTTTTGTTGTATGTAGGTTGCACGGTATGCTGTAGTGCATGCACCGTATGTTGCAGTATGCACCGTATACTGCAGGATGCATCGTTCATTGCAGTATATGTACCGTATATTGCAGTATACCAGCTTGATCAAAATGTTCCCGGTGGCGTCACCGTGTGGCGCTTCCATTGCTTCGATTTGAGTTGTGTGTTTTTTTTTTGTTAACTTGGTACATCTATTGTTGATATTCCCTCTAAATCTTAGCGTCTTAGCTTGGTATTTGCAATCGTTACGTAGCCAAGTGTACATCTATATCCGTGTGTTTTGGTGATTTTTTACAAATATAGAAATGGATTTAAATTTGCAACAACAAACTTGTATTAAAATTTGCGTAAAAAACGGATTTAATGATGTGCGAACGTTGGAAATGTTGAAAAAGTTTTTCGGCAACGATTTTCTAAGGAAAACAGTGGTTTAACTTTGGCGCGAGTGGTTAAAAATTGATTCAAAAGTGGTGTTTCAATCGAAGATGATGAACGCAGTGGCACACCATCGACATCGAAAACCGACGAAAACATTGATGAAGTAAAAGAAATGTTGGTCAATAACCGCAAATTGACCATCAGAGAGATCCATTGTCTATGGATCCGCCGCAGACATTTTAGTTAATCATTTGGGTTTCCGTTGTGAAGCAGCAAAGTTGGTGCAAAAAGACCTCAATTTCAACAACAAATACAATCCAATAGCCACCGAATTCACCTGATTTGGGTTCCTATGATTTCTTTCTGTTTAATCGAGTTCAGAAACCACTACGGGAAACGCGTTTCAGCAGCCGAGAGGAAGTAATGGAAAAATCGCAGGAAGCACTGATGGACATACCTAAAACCGAATTTAAAAAATGTTTCGAAGATTTAATCAAGCGCTGGCATAAGTGTGTTGCAGTATGGGGATTACCTTAAAGGGAACAATATAGATTTAGAAGAATAGACTTGTATTTTTAGTTTTCTGAATAAATTTTTTGATTAATATTTAATAATTTAATTTTTTTGTTTATAAAAAAGATATGAAAAACACTTGAAATTTATTACACGCCGCAAAAATGCGGTTTTCGCACTTTTTGAAAAATTCACAATGTTCTTTAAATTTCATTGTATGTGCTGTTGCACTCTTTTGTGACATTAAGTTTTTTAATTTATTTTAAATGTTCACTTTTTGATGTATGTATAATGTATTTTCCACAGTGAAAATTTTCTTTCTTTGCTTCACAATCAATACATTTATTCTAAACTTTTATATATTTATTTTATGTTACGTTACATTATTAAATTACATTACATAATTACATGAACTGATTTTATTTGGATTTGGCAATGATTTGTTTCATTTGAATCAATACAATTTACATACCATTGCACTTACTCCCCTTCTTTCCAAGGTCATGGAAACCCAGATAAACCTTCAGCTCAAGAAATACCTAGAATCACGAAAACTACTCAATGACCGGCGAAACGGTTTTCGTAGCAACAGGTCTACTGGGGATTTGATGACATGTCTGGCCGAAACCAAAGCGTGCATCAATCTGCCTACGGCAATAAAGTTGCACTTGATATATCTAAGTCATTTGACAGAGTTTTCCATCCGGCTCTTATGTCAAAAATGCGTGCGTTTTTGATCGACAAATGTCATCTTCTTCAATGATTTCAAGTCACATATTCGCAAAATAAATGCTAGCCCCAGGGCGCCGTTTTCTCTCCAACACTATTTTTAATCTTCATCAATGATCTCTTGTCTGCTACTTGTAATCCAATATATTACTTCGTTGATGGCAGTACTCTCTGCTTTTTATATTCGTTTGCGGACTCACATCTGAAAAACTTACTATTCTCGGTTTATGTGTCAATGTCAATTTGGGTTGATTATTATTATTATTATTATCAAGTAAACGATACAAATTATTTTGTAGGGTCCGGGATTTAACGCCGGGGTACTACGCCCATGTGGCGTGTTTTGTCAGCAGCACGCGGAGTATTGAGTTCCCTTGTGGTCACCCACCTACGTACTTACCGCGCCCAACACTGCTTGATTTCGGTGATCTAGTGGGAACTTGGGTTGATATGACCACATAGTTGATGTCGCCAAAAATGCTGCGAAATGTTTAGGTTTCCTCAAACGATGTATACTTGCCAAAAATTGGACGAAATGAGTCTTGTCTCGCCTTGGTCTATTGCTATTTTCATCACCAGTGCTCCACCTAAAGTGCAAGTAGCATTCCACCCCTTTAAACTTTTAACCGTAATACCCGTCTCGAAATGAATGCTCAACATCGTATATCTAGATCATCATCTAAATGGATTACTCTCATAATCGTTTTATGCATTAGCATTAGTGAATATTTGATGAGTGAGGTGATGTTGGCTAAATTGTAAATTAACTCTTTTGAGTAACGTTTCAGACTCGAAATACCGATTTACGCAACGCCTGAGACTTTTACGTTCGAAGATCTCTCGCTGCAGCAATAGTAGAAGGAATACCATAGAAAACCAGATAGGAAACGCGTAAGTTATGACTGGGCTTAGTACACTCTTGTAATAAATGGGTGATTTAGGAGTGGAGCAGAAAATTTTAGATCTTGCGAACTTTATTTATTGCGGATCTAGCATGACAGTTAAATTTAAATAGGTTATGAAAGTTGACCTATTTCATGTTGGTTTTAACCGGTATGGTATTATTGTTTAGTTTCAATCAAATGTTTGTGTTTTCGCAGGGAACCTCACCGTTGCTGTTGCTACTAGAACTACGAAAACAGATAAGATCCGATTTAGGGAAATTGATTTTAAGCCCCACTTAGTGAAATAACTGTGAATTATTGCTGTATACCATTGCAGCTTTCTCAAGGCCGAAAAAGGGTATTCATCAAAGGCGTAGACCAGAGTGTCATCCGCACAGAGAACACCTCTCGAGATAAAAGAGTTATATCTGAAAAAGGTATGAGGAAAGTCATGTAGGAATAGATTGACCTGCTCTGGACCCGAAACGGACCCTTGAGGAACTCCACATGGATTAGAGTTGTACTCATCCAACTGAATGAAGAACTATCTGTTGGCAAGAAATCTGTCCAGCAAATTCAACAATTCTGTCAAATTCAATCAAGTCCTTAGATTTTAAAAAGTAGATGTTAATGGATTGTCGAGTGTTGCTTTTTGAAACCGAATTGGTATTGTGGGAAAGGCTCAATAAGAATTGTTTCTGGCAGTCTAGCCTTCTTGAGATAATTCTCCCTACAATTTTGCCAACATAGAAGAGCAGTGAGATTAGCCGAAAGTTATTAATATTATTATTTTTCGGGGTCTTACTAATTGATAATTATTATGATTTTTGAGCTATTTTCCAAGCATTCGAAAAATAGCCATTATTTATACAGTTATTAATTAATATTGTTAGAAATTTGTTCCCCAAACTATGTATTTTTTTGAGAACGTAGTTGGAAATCTTATCAGGGCCGCATGACTTTTTTTGTTTTATATTACGACTTCTGCCAGGGTTGTGAAGATACTCAAAGCGTTCGGGGAGAGAAAAGAGTTCACAGTCTCGAAAAAAAAGATTGTTGCGGGTTTAAGGTATATGGATTGCTGCAGGGCGTTCATCACAGTCACAAGAAGCGACGGGTCAATTGACGACATCACAGCCCTGAAAATGTTTTTGAAGTGATTCGTGAACGCCTCAGCAACTTCATGGGAGGGAAGGATTCAATGATGAACTTATCAAGATCTTCTCTGAAGTTAGCCCAATTGGAGTTTTTTGTGGACCAACTTAGATTTGGTAAAAAAAAATGAGATAACTAAGTCCTTTAGGTTTAGGTTCAGAAGAAGAGGAAAATGATCCGATAAGGACGGTAAAGTTTTATTAGAGAAGTTGGGATCGAGGGTGTTTAACAAATGACTAGAGATAAGAAAATTGTCCAAAAATTATGAGGCTCTGGGAAAGGTCAAAGACAAGGAGGTGATATTAATGATAGTCGGTTGTTAGTCACGCAACTAATTTTCCAGTGTTTTGTCATTCTGATTGTGGCAGTCATCCCATCAAGTTGGATAATAAGACCATCGAAAAGTAATGCTAAGGTTTCAATTTTATTAAGCTCCTCCGTAAAAACTAATGCCGAGCTATTCCCTAGAACATAAATCGAACCAAAAAGTAATGGCAACGTAATCGGAAGGAGTCAAGAACACCTTTATGCTTTGCATGGGTGTGGGCCCCTTGAATAAAAGAAATCAAACAATTACAAGCGTAAAGGATTTTTTGGAGTTCAATCCCTCTCCTATATTTCATAAGAAACGCTACTATAGGTTATAGGATATAATGTCAATATACATTATTTGTTGCTGATTAGGATTTGATCTATATTGATATTTATATATATATATATCATTTGATATTGGATCATTTTTTCCTGGATAGAGCCGGAGTTAACTATTTTTTTTGGAGTAGAGAATGCACTCCAAATCTCTAAAGTCCTTTAGAGAGGGTAAAAAATTCGCCTTTTACACCTCAACAGTTGGAACTTCAAAGGTGGTATCATGTTCTTTGAAGAGGTTTGCATATGACACCGTCAGTGGAGCTGGAAACAGGTAATAGGAAATAGGTAAAATTATTAATCATGACATTAAAGACACAGATATAACTGACATATGTATTAATTGTAGAACGATGTCCTGATGGTTGGCTCACTGGCTGTCATGCCAACCTAGCTGCGATCGAATTCCGGTAGGAGCTCAACAGCAAATTTTCCAATTCGTCATCACCTTTTCGGCAGGCAATGGTAAATCTCAGAAAGTCAAATTCTGCCTATGAAAAAGCTTCTGAGGAGAGCCGTTCGGAACCGGCAATAAACAGGGCTATCGCACCAAAGTATTTATTTATTTTTATATAGAACTAAAACTAAAAATCCAGACAAATCGACAATAATTGCTACATTTTCCTCGACGATAAGCAAAACTTTATTTGTTAAACAAACGCGCGCAACTCGTCCCATTTAACTTAGTGCAGTGGTTAAAAACATTGTCAACAACAAACACTGCCTACGTAAGTGTGCCTGATGCCACTGTTTACATCAATAACCAGCTGGCGAGGCAAAACTTGCTGTGGATGACAAAGGAAAAAGCGAAGTAAGAAAATTGGTGATTTGTGAGGGATAGTGCGGGGAAAATATTCGCCCGAAGAACTGAGAGCACACAAGCGGTAATGATAAGTACCTGCAACGATGAAAGCAAATTAACACGCGTACAATAATAATTGATGCTTGCGTGCGAATGAATAGAAATGCAAAACAGTTTTGTCAAAAATAGATAACACAAATGGAAACAAAAATTGTTAGTCAACTTAGATTGCAGGGTAATACATGGTTTTGACGGCATACATATTAATGAATTAAAAACAGAATGAAATTGGAATAATTTCTTTCTAAGTATAAGTCACTTTGTAAATGTGTTAAAAATAATTGTGAGCGTTGAAACAAACATTGAAGATGAAAAAAAGAGTTTCTATTAAATAAATGGGCTCGAGGCAAAATTTTCAAAGCGAAACTAACGTAGAGGTGGAGGAATCTTGATGTTTATTCGAAATAACTTAAGCTATAGACATATGTAGTTGATCACATCCCAGTAAGCAAATCAAATAACCAAGTCAATTTTTTAGTGATCGAAAGTCATATCAGCGACCATTACGCAACCCTTTACTCCACAGGTGTTACAACAACATCAGGTGGTGAAGTTGTTAAAACCACATGTATAAGCGACGCAAAAGTGAACCAGCTGAAAGAGACTCTATATAAAAAACTATCCCAGATATTAAAAGACATTATAAAAGATCATCGTACATGGAATCAATTAACCGTAAAAGAAGAAATAGCCCCTGGTTAACATCTAACTTAAACACCGAATGCAGACAAAGAGATAGACTCTACAGAAGGTGGAAAAATAATAGAATAATAGAATAAACACTGTGTGGCGCTCCCAGTGTCCCGATTTGAGTTTTGTTTTTTTTTTTTCTTGACAAGTTGGGACATCTTTTCTTGACATACCCTCTAAATCTTAGCGTCATAGCTATTTATTTGCAAAATCTACGTAGCAACGAGTGCGTGTTGTCGATTTTTTACAATTTTAGAAGGATATAAATTTTCAACAACGAACTTATATTTAATTTTGCGTAAAAAACGTTGGAAGTGTTGGAAAAGTGTTTCTAAAACGATTCTCTAAAGAGAGCGGCGCGAGCGGATCAAAATTAGTCGTAAATCTCGAGCATCGTGAGCATCGACATCGAAAACCGACGAAAACATTGATGAAGTAAAAGAAATGCGGAGGACTTGAACATTGCATATGGATTCGTCGAAGACATTTTGGTTAATGATTTGGCTTTCCGTCGTGTAGCAGTAAAGTTGGTGCCAAAAGACCTCAATTTCATGCAAAAATGAGACTGTGTTGACGTCGCAAAAGAGATGATTTGCAAGGCTGAGTCCGATCCCACATTCATCAAAAGGATCATTACTGGAGACGAGACATGGTTTATGAGTACGACACGCAATCCAGACATCAGGCAAGTGAATGGCGTTCACCAAATGAGCCGAGACACAAAAAAACCACGTCGTTTTCAATTAAAAAAAAGGCAATGCTCACGGTTTTCATGAATTACAACAGTGTAGTGCATCATGAATTTTTGTCAGAAGGCCAGACAGTAAACAAAGAGTATTATTTGGGCGTTTTGAGATGTTCGCGTGAAGCAATCCACCGAAAGAGAGAATTGTTACCAGAAAGCTCGTGGATTTTGCACCATGATAACGCACCGTCGTACAATGCCATAATTATTCGTAATTTTTTGATGAAAAATGCAACAAATACCATCCAACAGCCACCGAATTCACCTGATTTGTCTCCCTGTGACTTCTTTCTGTTCAATCGAGTTAAAATACCACTACGGGAAACGCGTTTCAGCAGCCGAGAGGAAGTAATGGAAAAACCGCAGGAAGCACTGATGGACATACCGAAAACCGAATATAGAAAATGTTTCGGAATGCTTACTTACAGTCTATGTAGAGACGATTTCCGGCGCATTTAATACAACTCGGCTCTTTTTGGCAATAACTTTGCGTGTGACTGAAACGTTTGCAACGTTTGAACTGAGGGATTAATTTATGTTCCTTAGCAGACGTTTAAAAATGATGAACTAGTATACAATTTGTCCCACTGCAATTGATGAGAATTATGAAAAAACATTTTTATATTTTACGAAAACAAACTGGTCTTCGAAAAAGGTTAGCAGTGTTTTATTTTCAACAACAAGTTCGTAATATAGTATTAAAAGATGTTCATTGAGTACAAAATTTTCCGAAACAAACTTAACAAAATTTTAGCAGCATGGAAATCAAATTTCTATAAAAAGCAATTCATTCAATTTAAAACTAATCCGTGCAAAACCTGGGATTTAATAAACCAAATACCCTGTATAAAAAAACTAAATATTGACGAAACCTTGGTGAAAAATTATCCAGGAGAAATGATCAGTGAACTACCTAATGAATGCGCACAATTCTTTGTGACTCAGATCTCAAACACATATAGTAATATATATAAAATATATATGTATATATGTATATATAATATATATATAATATATATATACAATAATATATATGTAGTTTATAGCTGATTCACATCGATTAATAAAAATGTAATAGTACAAGGGGGGGCCCAGAAGTACCCGGTCTGACCAAGACAAGGCGGTAGTTGTTTAAAAATATCACTGTATTGGAAAGTACGCAGTCTATAAAGCATATTTTTCATATTTCAAGTTTGAAAGCGCCACGTTTGTTAAGTATTGAGTTTAGCCGCTATCAATATTGAACGTTGTCAAGAATTTGTGAAATGGAGAAAATTGGTCATCGTTATGTGATATAATACTTTTATATGAAAGGCCTCAGCTCAAGCAATATAAAAGCTGAGCTGGAGTCTACTCTGGGTGAGTCTGCTCTTCCGTTTACAACAGTAAAGTTGAGCAAGTTGAGCCAAGACGAGCATCGCAGTGGTCGACCAAATGAGGTGACGACTCCAGAAATGGTGAAGAAAATCCACAAAGTGGTAATGGATGATGGTCGACTGAGAGTGGATATGAGAAAGCGAAATTTTGACACCCGAGACAAAAGAACAATCAAAATAATACAGGCAAGGTAGTGGCGTCGATTTTTTGTAATGCTCGTGGGATAATTTTTATTGACTTTCTTGAAAAAGGAAAAACAGAAATCAAGCAAAAACGGCCGCATTTGGCTAAGAAGAAAGTGTTGTTTCATCAAGACAATGCAATAGCTCACAAATCCGTTATTGGAATGGCCAAAATTAATGAATTAAAGTTTGAATTGTTACCTCATGCACCCTATTCGCCAGATTTAGCCCCCTCGGATTATTTTCTATTCCCAAACTTGAAAAAATGGCTCAGTAGTCAAATATTTTCCAACGATAAAGAAGTGATGTCGGCAGTTAATGGCTATTTTGAGGAGCAAGACAAGGAAAGTGTATAGAGCTCAAAGATGATTATGTTGAAATATAAATAAATTTTTTTCTAAAATGTTTGTGTTTTCTTTCTTGGGTCGGGTACGTCTGGGACCGTCATCGTAGGCAAAACAATCTTTGCCAGTCCCACAAATATGATAAATCAAAAAGAATTGAAAAAGTTCAAACAATTGATATGAAAAGACATGTTAACATTTTATGTAAATTTGTTAACCTTAGTCTTATACGAGTACAAACAAAAATTAATAAAATTTCTTTTGTTCAAATTTCTTTTGTTCAATTTTGACCTTATTGCAAAATAAAAAACGAAGTTAATTGTTTCTAACTCTGATAATACAACTTCCAACACAATATAACTATCATTTTCGTGTTTATGAATCCATTTTACACTAACAAAATATTTCATATTTTTTAAGCAAGTATATACATATGTATGTACATGCACATTGGAAAATACTGCCAAATAGCCTTCTACAAAATCCAAAACAATATATATATATAAACCGGAAAAGTTATTATTATTTTTATTTTGTTTATTGTATTATACATATGTTTAATGTAACGATTGAAATAATCTTTGCTGAATTTTGTACATACAAGGACGTATGTGAGAAGCTTGGTAGACTTTAGGACTGGTAAAATGAATAAAGTGCACCTTTTTAAAACGACGTATCGTCTATGGTTATTTGTTTATTAGCTAAAGATTAAAAAACCGTTTATGACATTTAGCAATTTTTGTTGATTCAGTAAAAGATAACTTACATATTTCTTTATTTATTTGTTTCAATGATTGCAAATACATTAAGATACAATATTTTCTAACATAGTATATTCAAAGGAATTTGATTGATATAATACATGGAAGCATAACATAACTTACAACAATTATTGAATAATGCTTGTTAATCGATAATTTTAAAACCAAATTACGTATATTAATATTCGGACTAACATACATACATTTTAGATAACGATTCGTTTAATCCATCATTATAATGGGTGATTTTTTAAGCGTTTGGTTTTTAATTGTCAAAAAAATACAGGGATATTTCAAAAGTTTATAGAATCTTTACTTAAGTTAATAAGTCAATGTTTGCCATTTACTTCTTATTATTCATGTAAATGTTGACCACGACTACGTTCTAAGTGATCCATACGGAGAGTCCCATTTTGGTTTGTTTTCCGAGCGTATTGGCTGGTATTTTGTTCATAACATATGTATATGTTGTCTTTTTCTATATCTCTTGTTCCTGATCGGTAAATTGGCCTGCTAGATCGTGTGATGCCTTTATACTATTTTTTTATGTGGATACGTCATATCATATCTATGTTAATAAAACAGCGTCAATTGCAGCCTTAAAAGACAACATTACACGAGATACCAGACAATATGCTCGAAAAAGTGATTCAAAATTCCATTGGCATTCGATTATATACATAGATATAACACTTTCAACTATGTCACTGTCATCGATTCTGTAGAATTCTCGTGGAGTTAGGGATTAGGATTTGTACCAAGTAGCTGTCATATAGATAGTGCCTAGAGGATGTTCCTCCAAGAGCTGGGAATGGTAAGCTGACAAAGTTCTGGTTAAGCGCGTTGCAATAAAAATTTTTAAGTCTGTTCTTTTTTTATTCCAATACAAGTTGTTAATTTTTCCACAATTGTGTCCACTCATGGATTGATTTAATCGGTTTGCATAGACAGCCTTCTTTTCTGCGCGTATCTTACAAACTACTTAATTACAACGATTGCAGTATTTTCGACGATGTAAATCCAACGTCGTTTTCGACGATTGTAAGCTTGATTTCATTTTGCTATCAATTGGAACATCAGAATATATTAGAAGATAGATTGTGTGTTATGATTCAGGAATTCTATTTGTTCGTTTTTTTCTACGTTATGGAAACAATACGTTCAAATAAACTCCTCGAACATTTTGTTCTAAAAGAGTATAGACAATTCTTTTAAAGTCCCGGTAGGTGTACGATATGTCTGTGCATTGCAGATCAAAATCAAAAGTCCAGTATATCAGGTCGTATTTTGAAAGAGCAACTGAAAAAATATTAATTACTCTCATGTTATCAATCAGAAAATTGTCTTCAAGTAATTTACTATTAATAACTTGTCTGATTATGAGTCTGAGTGCATTGACAAATAATTCTTCTAAGAGTTTAAAAATTGCACAAAAGTTATGTTTTTATTCGGTATGTACACATTTCCACGATAAGTATGTCTTTGCCGCACGCTAACACATTTTCAATCTCACTACCAGCCTTCAAAATCCAATCAGATTGCAATTAATACTTTCGCGCACGTAATTGCAGCACCAGTTTCTCTCCCTTCATGCCTATATCCATTCAGAAGACATAGGGTATCATCAATTTGACTAGAGAGTCAAGGATACAAAGATCACATCGACATCCTTCAACAAATCCCTTAACTCATCAATTTTCTGAGGTAAGCTCTGTGGATTCAGATTACACACCTGTAGCCCTATTTTTTGCTTACTTATTACTCTTATCATTGATCGCAGAATTTCATCCCTATCCGTGTTTGTGGAGTAATAACGTGACACCTCTAGTGCCATGTTGAATAATATTTTGTTTTATATATATACATATATATGTATATATTGTTTTTAGAAGAACTGAGATTACATAGTTTCAAGAAATCATGCACATCAATCATCATTGTGGTTATTATTCAGAGCAAATATTTACAATTTTAAAATGAATTAAATCCACTAACGAGAAAGAGTAGAGATAATAAGCATGTTGAGCATGTGTTAAAATTTAAAATATCAAAAATTCAAGGATTCATGTATTACAAGAAAATAAAACACAGTTTTATGTTAACTTTTCTTTGCATGTGGCAATTCCGTTCAGGTCTTCTATGTTTTCAATGATTTTGCTTTCCTCCTTTGCTGGACATTTGACGTACACAATTCCGTGCATTGTGTACACAGGTTTCATCAGTTTTTGTTTTTTAAGTTGAAGTGTATATGATTTTTTTGTTAAGGACTTGGCAAATAAGTAGAGGTTTCAGCGTTAAGTTCACATCATAGTCAAACAATAGTTTGATAGTTTCGGTAGTTTGCGATGCTTTTCGAAACAAAATTCTTGTCAAATGGTGATTGAAATTTTACGATTATCGAGTCTTACGAATAATTGTTTCATGAACGAGTGCGATAAAAGTCTTGAATGTTGGTAATTTATTCTCAAGTGTATGACACGAGTGGTTAAAATATAATTTTAAGTTTTCATCTGGTGCGTGCGGAGTTCCATATAGGAAAGCATCTCCTGCCACATTTTTGTTGTTTTGCATTTTGCCCTTTTTTTCTGGGTTGAATTTTATGTGCTGCTCTTACGAGTTCAGTTTTGATATTTGCTAGTTCGGGCGCGTTGATAGTTCGACCTCAGATAGTGATGCTGTTTCACAGCAACAAAGCAGAATTTTTGCGCTGTTTCATAACAATGGATGAAACATGGGTCCATCACTTTAAACGCGAGGCAAAAGAACAATCAAAACAATGGATTCAAAAGGGAGAACCGCCTCCAAAGAAGACGAAGACCGTTTCATCTGCAGGCAAGGTCATGGCGTCGATTCCGTTGATAGGAAAAACTATCAACGGCCAGTATTATGCGAACTTATTGCAACGTTTGAGCGAAGAAATCAAGCAAAGACGGCCGCATTTGGCTAAGAAAAAAGTGTTGTTTCATCAAGACAATGCACCAGATCAATTCACTAATTCATTCATTGTTTGTATAGCACTAAAAAAGTCTTATTCTTATTAAAGCTATATTTTAGTTTCAGTTAAAATAAAACTGGCCACAAGAAAAACACGGCTTCATCTTAACTGCCTCCATTGACTTTTTGTCAATATTAATATATGTATCTTACTATCTACTAATACTTACATCTTCTACCTTGAGTACTTTGAGGAAAAGAACAAAAATCAAAAATAGGAATTACACACCGCGACAAAAATATAACACATTCATATTATTTTCCCAAAATACAGTTAGCAATGAATTTGAGTTTTTGTTTTTTCGATTAGTTTTAAAAATAGTTAAATGTATTTCTTTGAGTTCATAGGGTTAAAAACACTCAAAGAGATTCACTGTTATCCTGAAAAACCCGAATGCGTTGTATGACAAAATGATAGTACGTTACAATGAATTTTTATTAAGTTTATTTTGAGCAAACGGTAGAGCGGATTTTTCTTTGTTTTTAAAAGAAAATGTAAATTTTTTAAGTTAAAAGGGTAAAGGAAAACGGCTTACCATTAGTGAAATTCATGTAGTTCAACCTTTAGAAATAAAATTATCAACAAAAAAAATAATAAAAAAATCTGTTGAATTGAGAGTTGCTTAGTTCAAGTTCGGTATGCAGCTCTGACTCAATGTGTCAAAAGGTGTCAAGGTATACCGTTTGACATAAGCAGATTAAGAAAAAAAAAAGTTAACAAAATAAGAAAATAAAACCAGACAGCCGCTTTCAAGTCTTCAGAAGAAAATGTCCCCTGAGAAACTTCGTTACACAGGACAAAAGCCTACACTTGTCATCAGTACCTCATAAACTAATGTCTTATACTCCTTAGATTTGCATACTTTCACTTCCTAAAGTCTGCAGTAGTAAGGTTATCTCTACCCAGAAGGCAATGCCTCAAAAATGGTTTACAAAGAAGTAGTAAGACAAACCAAACTAAAATTTTCGCTCTGTTTCTCCTTAATGAACTTTGAGATCATTTGATAATTTGAGCTTCAGTTATGCTTCTCAGACTTATCGCATATATCTCAAATTTTGATGTGCTTTTACTATTTATCCAAGCATAAAAGAATGTTTTGGTATTGACTCGGGTATTTGGAACTTGATAAGAATTACAATACATATTAGTTTTCATATATACATGATATATTGTGTGCTTATGGTATTCATGGAACAAAATAACTACTAAGCCCAAACATGATTCTTTCTCTCTTTATACATTTTCCAAAAAAATACTGAGACATTATATGTGTAAACATATCCACCCATTATATGAGTATTCATAAAAAAATGGCTTCCTTATAGACCAATTTGTCTAGTCCTTTAAGATACGTTTCAATTTCGGTGATCAGCTCTTCATTGGAGCCACATCTCTTTCAGGAGAGAAATTTTTTAAGGTTTGCGAACAGGTAAAATGATCTATGGTTGAGCATTGTAACATTCATCATCATTTATGTCTGTACAACCGCATTTAAAAATTCAGCAAACTAGCGTCAAATGGTTATTTTCGACGAAGCAGACTTCTTATTATATAACACTTTTCAATCCATTCTTGACTTTTAACCGTATTTTTCCCCATCAACGCTTTTTGTATCACCATTTTCAGCACCACCAAGATGCTCTTCCAATTCAAACCTTCAACCGTAACACCCGCCTTGCTATGAACGCTCATCATACCCTCACGCTCACTTTTGGATGTAGTCCGAAAACGAATTATTGAACAAAAAAAGGATATATACCACATAAAGGTATATAAACTTATCGTGACCCCATTATAGAGAAATGTTATCAAATTTTGACAGGTATTGTTTGAAGTTTGGTACTAAAAATAAATCGTACGGATATATTATTAGAGTCGGCATGTGTCAGGGACTTTTCGACCACCTGTTATTGCTAACTTTGGAAGATGAAAGATGAAAAGAGAACATTTGAATTTATTGACAAAATCCTGTGATATTGATTTTTTTGTAGAGAACTTAGTGATAGTGTAGTGGCCTTCCCACTGGACGGTTCGGGGTTCAATACCAGTCGTGCCTGAAAGACGTTCTTTTTTCAAGCAACTTAAATCTCGTAAGACAACAAAGTAATTAACACTAATAATTTAGCTTCCCCATTAAATGTTGGATCAAACCCATGGAGCGAAATAACTACTGATGATGAATAAAAGTAGAAATTGGTGAGATTATTGATAAATTATATTCTTGGTAAATGATCGCCTTACTCGATGAGGGTAATATTAAGTTGGAATCAAAAAGGTTGATGGTGCTGATAGAGGCGATAAATATAACTTGGAAGTACATCTATTTATATCGCCCGTGAGATTTCAGGTTGTGTTTTTAATTGTTTCATTTTGTGAATGATAACATTGTTTTAAAAATGGTCAGACGGGTGGGCTGTGATGGTTGTGAATACGATATTTTGGTTTTTAAATTTTCTTTTGATATTTATCGATCAAATTCATTAGCGTGTATGAGTTTAATGGAAAAGTTGACTTACGTTGATTTTACAAATGTACGCTTAGCTTCATCCATTGAATACTTTTTTGTTGTTTTGAGCTTCAGGATGTCATACCACATTAATCAAAAAAAAAAAGAAGAAAAAAGTAGTAAACACCGTGCGGCGCTCCCATTGTTTCGATTTGAGTTCTGTTTTCTTTTATTAAGTTGGTACATCTGTTGTTGACATTCCCTCTAAATCTTAGCGTCATAGCTTGACATTTGCAAAAGTTACGTAGTCAAAAGTAAATCTGTTTCTGTTCCATATATCGATGGAACAATTTTTACAATTTTAGAAATGGATTTAAATTTGCAAAAACGAACTTGTAATAAATTTTGCGTTAAAAACGGTTTTAATGGTGCGCGAACGTTGGAAATGTTGGAAAAGTGTTTCGGCAACGATTCGCTAAAGAAAACGGTCAGTGTGTGAGTCAGTGTCACGCAGTGGCAGACGAAAACATTGATGAAGTAAAGGAAATGTTGGTCAATAACAGCAAATTTACCATCAGAGAGATGGCGGATCAACATTACCTATGGATCCGTTCAAGACATTTTGGTTAATGATTTGGGTTTCTGTCGTGTAACAGAAAAGTTGGTGTCAAAAGACCTCAATTTTATGCAAGAAACAGTGTTGACGTCGCAA
The DNA here is from genome assembly GCA_907269105.1 of Volucella inanis. NCBI lineage: Eukaryota > Metazoa > Arthropoda > Insecta > Diptera > Syrphidae > Volucella > Volucella inanis. Next base: position 106,270,125 of record OU026153.1, on the reverse strand, counting down.
AAGATATGATTTGCGAGGCTGAATCCGATCCCACATTTATCAAAAGGATCATTACTGGAGACGAGACTCGGGTTTATGAATACGACACACAATCCAGACATCAGACAAGTGAAAGGCGTTCACCAAATGAGCCGAGACAAAAAAAAAAAAACACGTTTTCAGTCAAAAAAAAAACAATGCTCACGGTTTCCAAGGATTACAACGGTGTAGTGCATCACAAAATTTTGCCAGAAGGCCAGACAGTAAACAAAGAGTATTATTTGGGCGTTATGAGACGTTTGCGTGAAGCAATTTTCCGAAAAACACCAGAATTGTGGGCACAAAACTCGTAGATTTTGCACCATGATAACGGACCGTCGCACAGTGCCATTATTATTCGTAATTTTTTGACCAAAAATGCAACAAATACCTTTCAACAGCCACCGAATTCACTTGAGTTGGCTCCCTGTGACTTCTTTCTGTTCTATCGAGTCACTAAGATCAGCAGCCGAGAAGAAGCAATCACTGGGGATTATTTGTATTTTTAATTTTTGGCAACTTTTAGATCAAGGTTTGATTCATCGTGAGGTTTGATTTGTAACGTAAAATAAAACACATAAGTTAAAATTGAACTTAAAATCTTTATTAATGGTTAAAAGGACAATTCATGGCATCTACATTTTGGAAATGATATTACGTAAATTTTCGCCACGACTACGTCTGAGGTGGTCCATTTCGAAGGTCTAATTTTGGGCGACTCGTTCGACAAAAACGACTGTTATCTCGCGGATTACACGAGTAATGTTGGCTTCGAAAGCGTCAATCGTAGCTAGCTTATTCCTGAAGACCTGAGACTTTACATATCCACAGAGAAAATACATAGTCCAAAGGTGTGATATCGCACGATCTAGGCGGCCAATTTCCCATTTCAAAACCTAAAATTAAGTGCTCACCAAAGTAATTTCTCAACAAGTCCATTGTTTCACGCGTTGTATGGCTAGTAGCGCCGTCTTGTTGAAATCAGAACTCTCCGAGACCATGTGCTTGAATTTCAGGAAGCACGTAGTCCGCTAACATGGTGCGATAACGGTTACCATTGACGGAAACATTCTGATTTTCCTCATTTTTGAGGAAATATGGATCAATGATTCCACAAGCCCATAAACCATACCATACCGTTGTTTTTAATGGATGTAATGGTAGCTCTTGGTACTCTTCAGGTTGCTCATCAGCCCAAATACGACAATTTTGTTTATTAACGTATCCATTAAGCCAGAAATGGGCTTCATAACTGAACAAAATTTCACAATAAAACACTGGGTTTTCATTGAGTTTTTGCAAAGCCCATTCACTGAAAATATGATACAAATTCAAGTCGGCTGGCTCCAATTCTCGCACAAGTTGAATTTTGTACCCCTTTAGGCCGAGATCCTCACGTAAAATGCGCCGAGATGTCGATTACACCAAACCAAGGTGCTGAGAACGACGATTCATCACGGTTTTCGCGTACACTCTCAGCTACAGCTGCTATAGTCTCTTCACTACGTGCTGGATGTGGTCTAACGGGACTCAAATTTGCAAATAGTATTGGAAATAGTGGTTTCAGTAGGTCGATTATGCCCAAAATAAGTTTGTCGAATCGCACGAAAAAAATTTCTCACAGAACGCTGATTTTCGTAATACAGGTGAACAATCTGGGGACGCTGCTGTGGTGTTAATCCACAATAATAAATAATAAATAATTAATAATAAATAACAAATAATAAATAATAAATAATAAACAATAAATAATAAATAATAAATAATAAATAATAAATAATAAATAATAAATAATAAATAATAAATAATAAATAATAAATAATAAATAATAAATAATAAATAATAAATAATAAATAATAAATAATAAATATTAAATATTAAATAATAAATAATAAATATTAAATAATAAATAATAAATAATAAATAATAAATAATAAATAATAAATAATAAATAATAAATAATAAATAATAAATAATAAATAATAAATAATAAATAATAAATAATAAATAATAAATAATAAATAATAAATAATAAATAATAAATAATAAATAATAAATAATAAATAATAAGTAATAAATAATAAATAATAAATAATTAATAATAAATAATAGATAATAAATAATAAATAATAAATAGTAAATAATAAATAATAATAATAAATAATAAATAATAAATAATAAATAATAAATAATAAATAATAAATAATAAATAATAAATAATAAATAATAAATAATAAATAATAAATAATAAATAATTAATAATAAATAATAAATAATAAATAATAAATAATAAATAATAAATAATAAACAATAAATAATAAATAATAAATAATATATAATAAATATTATATATTAAATAATAATTAACAAATATAAATAATAAATTATAAATTATAAATAATAAATAATAAATAATAAATAATAAATAATAAATAATAAATAATAATAAATAAATAATAAATAATAAATAATAAATAATAAATGATAAATAATAAATAATAAATAATAAATAATAAATAATAAATAATAAATAATAAATAATAAATAATAAATAATAAATAATAAATAATAAATAATAAATAATAAATAATAAATAATAAATAATAAATAATAAATAATAAATAATAAATAATAAATAATAAATAATAAATAATAAATAATAAATAATAAATAATAAATAATAAATAATAAATAATAAATAATAAATAATAATTAATATATAATAAGTAATAAATAATAAATAATAAATAATAAATAATAAATAATAAATAATAAATAATAAATAATAAATAATAAATTATAAATCATAAATAATAAATCATAAATAATAAGTCATAAATAATAAATCATAAATAATAAATCATAAATAATAAATAATAAATAATAAGTAATAAATAATAAATAATAAATAATAAATAATAAATAATAAATAATAAATAATAAATAATAAATAATAAATAATAAGTAATAAATAATAAATAATAAATAATAAATAATAAATAATAAATAATTAATAATAAATAATAAATAATAAATAATAAATAATAAATAATAAATAATAACTAATAAATAATAAATAATAAATAATAAATAATAAATAATAAACAATAAACAATAAATAGTAACTAATAAATAATAAATAATAAATAATAAATAATAAATAATAAATAATAAATAATAAATAATAAATAATAAATAATAAATAATAAATAATAAATAATAAAAATAAATAATAAATAATAAATAATAAATAATAAATAATAAATAATAAATAATAAATAATAAGTAATAAATAATAAATAATAAATAATAAATAATAAATAATAAATAATAAATAATAAATAATAAATAATAAATAATAAATAATAAATAATAAATAATAATTAATAAAAAATAATAAATAATAAATAATAAATAATAAATAATAAATAAATAAATAATAATAATTTTCATCGAGAATTTCGATTCTTTTACCAATTGGAATAACCTGCTCTTTCGTGCAGTATAAGAACTGAGAAATATCACGGTAGATTAAGCATCATTTTTAAAACCTTGTTCTTTGCAAGTTTAAGTCGCTTGATGTGAGTTTTCTCGCAATTTCCCCATACTGGAGACCCATAAGTCATCAGTGCTTGAAAAATAAACTTAAAAATTATTATTTAGTTCTTTTTGTTAAGGAATGATTTGCGATTTATAAGAGGGTGAAGCATTTTTATAAGGATATCAACCTTGGTCAAAGTTTCACGTATGTGATAACCGAAGGTCAGTTTCTGTTCTGAGTACACACCTAGGTACTTGACAGAGCCGACCCAGAGTATGTTAGTATTGTCAAGGTTATAGCTTTCAAAAGGAAAGAAGGAATTTGATCTTCTTCTCGTGAAGAAAATAGATGTGCACTTGCTAGCTTTTTTTTTTGTTTTTCACTGCTTATAATATATTTTTATATTAATAAGTTTTTCAAAAGTTTTGCTAAAGCCATTTAAAAGGCTAATAGGTCTGTTATTGACTAATTGAGACGGTATTTTTCCCATATTTTAAAAGGGGTACAACCTTGGCTTTCTTTCATTTAGAAGAGAAATGTAGCATTTTTAGGCAGGCATTGATTATAAAAGTCAGATATATCTAGGCACTAGTTGGCAACTGTTTTATTACTTGATTACTAATGCAATCTATACCAAGGGACTTACGATTTTTATGGTCCGAAACTATGAATTCTATATCTTCTACAGTAGTGAATTCATAACAGTGTAGAGAAATAGTGGAATTGTTGAAAACAGTTATCTCATTTTTAGTCTCAGATTCAAAAGGAGATAAATAATTATTTGTCAAAGTGTGGTTTACTAGGAAAGTAGTTGCTAAAACTTTCGCTTTGTCTTTAGAAGCTGATACTAATGACCCATTTACTTCGAAATGAGCACAATAATGACTTTTCTTATGCAGTATTGTGATAAGTGATCTTAATTTATTGTTTGATAAGGAATTTCTGTATTCCGTTGTTTGAATTTTTATGAAACGAACGAAAACATTCATTTCATATAAATAGTTGAGTGATCTGTTTCTGAGCAGTAGCACGAAGGCTTTCAAATATTTTTTATGAAATGTTTCAATATAATTGTTAATGTTTTGACTGTTATTTACAGCACAAAGGTTTTCCGAAAAGTGCATATGTTGTTAGAAAGATGGTATCTAAACTCGCCCAGTTTGCTTTTCTATAATCTAAGTATTGCACGTAATTTATATAAAGACTACGTAAAATAACACAGCTGATCGGAACTTAGCGCGTTGTGCACAACAGGAGTGGTAAGCGAATTAGGAGTAGTGGAAAAAAAAATCTAGTGTCGAAGAAGAGTACTTACTGCAAGCAGGGATGTATGTAGGTCTAGAGGGGTACATTATTGTAAAGTTATGTCTAAAGCATAAGTTTTATAATGTGTTAACCCAAGCATTTGCCCTCAAACACCCCCAGCTACGATGTCTACAGTTTAGACCACCTCCTATGACAACTGTGTCATTGCTTAGTAATCTTCTAAGGTTATTTTCCAAGCACTGAATTTAATACGCCCTACGTGTTCCTCCAGGAAAATAAGCTGAAAAAAATTTAATTCAAGTATTATTACTTAATTATTATAAAAATTTTTACTTGCAGGATAACAATTACTTTGAACTGTTGAGATTTAGTTTTACAATTTTCAAGCTCAAAGACCATATCAAACATTAATATAGAGAGGTTAGTTCTTCATACGAAAAGAGATCAAATTCACTGCTGATAATTCGAGGAAGAGAAGGGAAGTCATCCGCACTATTGACCTTGAAGCATTTCGGTGCCACCGATGGTACAGTTTGAAATCACAAGAAATTGGTGCGCGCTCACAAAACATTTTCTGAGGTTCAATGATTTTCAGATAATCTGAACGACACTTGCAAGTTACGTCGGTAGATTTGTAGTTACCTCCAACGTTAGCACATTTGGAAATGCCAGTTGAAGTGCATAAATTAGTTTTATGATTTCCCGAACCGTTGGCACAAAAGGTTTTCACATTGCAGTGTCTTTCGATCTATTTAATGTTGTTCCTAAGATCGGCAAGACGAATTGAATCGTTCTCAAAATAAATGATGTAAAGAAACTCCACAAGTTTTTCATATTGTTTTTTAATCACTTTTACTTAATTACACATGAGTTCAAGTGTAGTATTACCTTAAATGATTTTTCGCACTTTAGATCATGCGAGAAGAATTGGCATTGCTGGATTTTCAACGCATTCAAAGCGGCTTTATATGAATCAATTGCTTCGCGTAACACGTTTATACATAGTATACCTATCAACATTTTTTTTAACAGAATAGTTCGTAATTTTTAGTTCGTTAAAGAGCTTATACACGAATTCACAGTTTTTTTTAAGAATCTTAATTGGTGGAATAAAAGTTTTTATTGGCACTAGTTGCACTGATTCACTGGTACACATGTCCTCTCCAAGATCGGTGTCTTTGTGCAACATTTTGCTAGTTGAGGATGTAGAATTTTCTAGGGAAAAAGCGCGACGCTTCAGAGTCGGGCAACATCGGTCACAGGAGTCCAGAGTATGAAAATCAAGAACAGAATCCTCAGCTTCTGTAATCTGGACCAAGATCAGCGTATTCTGTCAGAAAAATTCATTGGTGAGTACGCTGATATATTTGCTATACAAGGCGGATAATATAGACGTACTTGATCGACACTACATTGACGTGGGAAACGCCCGACTAATAAGAATGCATCTTATATAGGCAAAGCAAACAGAAGTTGCTGAAATGGTATCGAAGATGAAAATTGAGGGCTTGATTGAGGAATCGTAGACTACCCCAGTGGTGGTGTAGACTACAGACGTCTCACCGATCTCACCAAAAAGGACAGCTACGCACTACGAAGAATTGATTACACTTTGGATACGCTCTCTGGAGCGATATGGTTTTCAACATTTGACGCTTCAGCGGTTAATGGCAAGTAGAGATTAAATGACAGGATTGTGAAGAAACTGACTTAGCTACCAGAAGCTGACTTTGGTATTTTAAAGTGATGCTGTACTCTCCATATTTAAAAGGAACTACTTCTAGCTTTAATTCTAGCTTTAATTCTGGCTACGAAGCATTTCCATAAGTACCTTACTAGATATGATTTCAATCTTAGTACAGACTACTACAATTTAAAAACCCTGAAGGCGAAATTGTGTGAAGGATCGAGCAGTTGCAGGGCTGCGACTTTGAAGTTCAACACTGCAAGAGAAAACTCAACGCTGATGCTCTCTCCCGTCGACCGTGTGGAATCATATGAGAATATTGCAACCGTCAGGAAGCCAAGGACCAGGCCACAATCAAAATTATCAGAACTGTGGCAGTAGAGGGTTGGAGTACAGACGAAATCTATTCCCCCCCCCCCCCCCACAGGCAGATAATAACATAGAACCAATATTGGCCTGGTAGGAAAATGAGGAAAGACCAAGCTAGCAGAAGATATCGGACCGGATCCAAGTTCTGAAGGAATATTGGGCACAGTGAGTGTCGGTTTGCCGAAGAGAAAATTGGCAGATGGAACAAACTCTCCTATGCAACTACTTGCGCTAGAGTCCAAAGTCAGACAAGTGCTTTAAGTAATACATGACGAAACCACAGGAAGTCATTTGGGAATAAACAAGACGATTGAGAAGTAAAAGGAACATTTTAATTGATTAAGCGCAATACAAGATGTCGAGAATTGGTGCAAAGTGCATGAGTTGTGCGGTTACCAAGGGCCCAAAAGTAAAGCCACAGTGACTTGCTTATTTCATTTTTATTATTGCTACATTCATAAGAAAAAAATAGTAAATTGTTATGTTTATTACGCATTTTCTGAAGAAAAGTGACTTCAAAGTCAAACATTAGCATGGACAAGAAAAATGGAACAGGCTTAGAAGTTGGATATCTGAAGACTAAAACAAGTAAGCCTTTTCTGGAGTCCTTGATTAGGTATTAGATCCACGGCCACTAAGATGTGGCGAAAAAGAAATGAGAAATGCAGATAAGCATCATCTCGAAAACAGCCACTTCTACCACAGTCTAAGGACAGCGAAGTGCTCCATTAAATTAATACATTATTAGGTGTTGAAGAACGTAAGGAAATAACTTAAAAAAAGCAATAACTCAGAAAGGCAAATTAAAACAAATATAACAGGTCAATGGAGAAACAAATTATGAAGCTTTTCGGAATGCACAATTTTAAGACGAGAGCAGTGTTGATGACTGCACTATAGTATCAAGCCGACACAAACAGCTGATTAGTGTCAACAAGTAAACAGGTTTTTCCGAACACTTATCTGAAATAATGCTATTAAGGAGCGGATAACACAACTAACCAACAAACTTCAAGGAACGACGACATCAAATAACGGATACAAATAAACAACTTTGCGAAGTAATAAAGCGGATCGTAATAACATAAATAATCTAGTTAAACATCCTGTTGATTACTAACAGGCCAAAAGTTGTGAAAAGCAACTTCGTTGTATATAAATATCGGAGAAGAGAGAAGTTTAACTTTAAACTTGAAATAAAAAGCGAATAGTAATTTTACGGTGATTCCTCAATTCAAAAAATCTTCACATTGCTTGTGAATAAATGGCAATTAATTGTAACTAAACTATTAAACAGAACTTAACTATTAAATAGAGTTAGTTTTTAGTTATTTAAATCAGAGAATGTACAGCATTTATATAAATTTTATTTAATAAGAATAATTCTCAAAATGTATAGCCAATGGATATTTTGAGCGTATCCCAAATTATTGATTTATTGAAAAACTATGAGAGAATCTATTATTATTTTGGAAATTGCATATGTCTTTGCAAGTAACGACCTATGGGTTGTAAGCCCATAGAATTCTGAAGCTAGTATTAATATAATTTTATCGCTCACATTTACCCAATGTATGTACTCGATAAGATTGCCATTTAGAGTCGGTATCTGTTCCTATACTGTGAGAGGGCAAATCGGTCAGGCTTTTTAAAACAGACGTATTCCAAGCAAATGCAACATTCTTCCTAAGCATTGCTTTTCCAGGAGCGACAATGCTTGCCAAGTTAGGTATGGTTGGGGCAAAATATTTGAATCCTCAGAATATCTTTCAGATATTGTGCTTTTTAAGAATCTTTCCCTCAACTATAAGTCATCATTGAATACAAAAATCCTTCGAAACTTCTAGAAGTACTATATGTTAAATTTCTGAAACTGTGCTCAGGAGCACTTTTTAGACTAAAATGCAAAACATCGTACTGATGATTTGCATATGAGGTGTAAGAAACTGTTACAGGCAGGCAAACATATGTAGCAAAGCAACGCGTATAGGAAGCTGTGCTGCAAAGGAGAACCTGAGCCAATCCTGCGTTCTACGGGAAAAAGGATAGGGTCATCATTATATGAGTCATCGCTCAAATCCGTGTTTGTGCCAGTTTGCTGGAAAAACAAATGAATAATTAATTACTCATAAAAAGTTTTTTTTTACAGTATTTCCAATAATCGAAATGGGTGCTTGATACCTTAAAACAAAATTATATTTTTTGTTAGCTGCAATTGGAGTCGTAGTTCTTTAAAACTAAATTATATTTTTTCGTCAACGGGGATTATCTACTTACTACTATTATCATTTTGCTTTGCAATGATTTTTAACTTCTCGGAACATGCTATAGCTTTTCTCAAGTGGTCAAATTCTAAATTGACTCATAATGAGAAATTACTAAAATTCGTTTTAAGCAGAATGGAGTTACCAGAACCAAAAACTAATTTGTAAACCAATTAAAGCGAACCATAAGTTCAAAATTGGTAAATTTGTATTCAAAATTGTAATCAGGAGGTATGGTATGAGAGGTGTATATTAAAGTACAAAAATAGCTAGAGGCGTTTGGATATTTTGAAGTTAAAATTTATAATTTGGATGACGGAAATATTATCAACGAAAATTCAGAAAGTCATTGTGACCTAAGAAAAGCTTAGAGAACAGTAGGGAATACTCTAAGCGTGTCTTTTAAAAGAAAAGACTCCGTCAGAGTTACTTTCTGCAGCACAACTGGAAATCACAATGAGTGGCAATCGTATAAGTGCAGATGTTATTATTGTAAATGTTACGACACTCATATCGACATCAAGGACGGTTTCAAGTACGGTTTCTAGATAGTTCTTCTTTATGGTTAAAAAGGCCGTTTGCGTTCCATAACAAAATTTAAAGAAACCTAATCATGGGTTGTAATTTGTAAGTACTGATAAATTTTTTCTAGACGCATAGCAAAATTTATCTTGCTCTTCTAGTTTTATTATTGTAGTATTGATTAAAGTAAATTTTCATCCTTACTTCTAGAATTCATTAATGCATTATTCGAAGTAAGTTTTCCTGTTCGTTCTTTTAGTTTTTCAATATACACTTTGGTCTATTCACTTGTATGTATGGAAACTACTTCTTTAGATTTTTTTTTGTAATGCTGTTTCTCTTTTTTTGCAGATCTTTTGCAACTTAGCTGGTTGGATATTCCCCATTGCAGTTGCTGCATTTGAGTACTTTGCTGTGGTAAAATGCGTATTTAGCACACTTAGGTGGTCTAAAACAATAATTTTTAGAGCCCGAAGCACTAACAGTTTTTGCGTTGTGGGATCAGCCTTTAAGCTTTAATTGCTTCAATTTTTTGAAGTAAGTAAGAACATGTTGAGTACATAGTTGTTTACTTTTCCACTTAAGTTTATTTATAGCATTATCTTGTAAATCTGACATAATTATCTCAGGTTGGAAGCTGCTGTGCACGTTTTTTATGACGACTTTGAATTGCCTTGTTTATTTTTCCAGGTTGTTTTTGTCTCATTCAGCATTTTTGTTAGGTTTCTATAACACTTGACAACATATACATTTATTTTATAAACATTTTTATCGGTTGATTTCATTATAAAATCTCCCTTAATATGCTTCTTAGGCAATATACGATTGTTGATAGTTCAAGACGTCTGTTACTATAATTGGCGGAGTGCGGTGATGAGTGGTAGCAGTTGCAGTTGTAGCTGATGCATTTTTTTCTCGACGATTAAGTTGAGGCGGTGTTCTTTCAAGGGACGTCAAGATTTTTGTTAAAAGTCTATGCCACATTTTCCAGCCACTAGAAAAGGTTATTGCAGCCAGCTAGATTTCTATGCGGACTTCACCATATACGTCGTTCGATGAATACGTAGCTGTTCGTAACCTGCAACTGCTGGTATTATGCAACCAAGAAATTTGCACAAGATTGCAGGCCGTGTTACCGCTGTCTACTGTCGCCATCCATTTTTTCTTACCGTTGACTGACTCGCCAAGGAGTTGTGGATGATGGTCCTGGGGCCAATAAATCCAACTTTTGCCCCGCGAAGTTGGTGCTTAAGCACTTCCCAACTGATAGCTTCGATAAGACTGCCCGGCTTCTTGGTAGCCGTTTCTGATCGTTTCTTCCTCTATTTGCCTATTACTGCATTAAGGACAGCCTATTCATGGAATGAGCTCCTAACACTGGCTTTAAATATGCCCCATTCTATCGCAGTTCCAGTAACGTATTCTTCGTCTCTCCCGCGGTCTCCCTTGTTTTGCGACATTTAGTATTGCGAAGGAGCATTCAACAGATACCACTTCCCTGTCAAAATGTGTTCCTATGGAAGCCTGATTCGCTGCTTCCATCACCAGGGCGAAGGCATGTGCTTCAGCACAGATTCTGTAAATTCGAATCTGCAATTCCCCTGATGGCGTCCTTTGCCATTTCGTCAATTATTTCCTGGCCTTGTATGAAAAATATGTCAGTCTACTGACGTCTGCTTAAAGCTGTTGCAGGGTTTTTTCCTCGTTGTTGCATTCGTCCTTACATTTAGACTTTGTAAACCTCCTGCATGTGGCTATCCCCAAACTGTTTCTCAATTGGCTGTACTAAATGAATTAGGGCTTTATGGTTTTCGGTGACTACTGTTTGCAACAATTCTGCTGTAGGACAGTGCAAGGAAATTTTTAGGGCAAAACACTTCCCCTCATCCTCCCCGTTGTGTTGAGTTCAACATGTTCAACATTCTTTTTTATTCTTTCAAATTTGTTATCAATTTTTTCAAACTTTTGTTGTAGAATATTCTTTTGCTCTTCCAGATTATTCCTTTGTTCATTCATTTTTTGTTGAAGGCCATGCAATCTGTTCTTTTGTTCGTCTAGATTCTTTTTTTGTTCATCGAGTTTTTGTTCAATGCTGTCTTTCAGTTTGTCCAACTTCTGTTCGAGACTGTTCTTTTGTTCGTTTTGATTTTTCTTCTGTTCATTCATTTTCGACAAGAGGAGATTCATCATCGCGGCCATGTCGTTGCCAGTACTCACTTGTTCCTCCTAGTCAACATCCAGAAAGTATGTACCTGGTTCATGTTTCTCGTTGTTCGAAGCGTCCTGAAGTCGCAGCTCCAAGTCGCTTTTTTCTCCGCTGGCACTACGGTTTCTCTTGCTTAACTCTGGTATGAGTTGAACGAGATTCAACTGCAATAGTTTACGACAAACAAAAGCTGTTTTTTATTATTATTATATTATTTTTTACACACAATAAGTCCTCTCCCATGTCGCAGGGAGAGATCAATGTGGAAAGTTTGTGTTGATATATTTCTTTTAATACAAGGTCGTTCAAGGTCGTTCACCGTGATGAGTAATCACTAGACGCGATTTTATGATCGTCCAGCAAAAGTCTGCTAAATAGTGTCTAAAGTTAACAAATAAACTCTAAAAAAACTTCGAGACTATTGGTTTGAAGTTGTTTTTCCGGTTGTTGTGTCGTAAGGCTCTAAATCTGCCATTTTCTAGGTAACATTGACTTTTTAAGTGTAAATCGGTTCGGGAAAACTTTTTGATTCTGCTTTGGCATTGCCCTACCACTACCAACGTCATCTAACCGAAATTCTCTTAAATCATGTCCGCTAGTAACCTACGCCCAAGATCGATCTCTTCAATAGGCCTGCCGTCAACGCCCACTCAACCTGTACAATCAGCTTCATCTGGACCAAAACAGCGTAGTGATTGTAATGCTCCTCTTACCGCCAAAACTCTAGAGGAACATCTCAAAAGACAGGCTAACACATTGCAGCATGGGTTCGCAAACGAAATCTCCAAAATGCAGAATTTCTATGAATAGATGAAGTGAATGCAATTTGGAATCAACGTTTCGATGAAATGGAAAAAAAATATCATCGAACGCATTGATGTGCTTAAAAATGACACCAACACATTATTGCAGGAGCAAAACGCTGAGATTGTTGCCCTTCAACGACGTTGCAACGCTCTGGTAAGGAGGGAAGTTGCTTTTGATGCAGTGCTCTTCGGAATTCCTGCACTCCCAAACGAGAACTTCGAAAGTTCGGAATACCTGGATCGGAAAAAAGCTGCTATCTTAACGAGAGCTTAACAAAACAGGCTCGCTTTCTCTTAACAGTGCTCTCGCCCTCAAACGAAAGAAACAACTTTTTTCTGCCTACATGACGCACGGACTTGTTTATGTAAAGAAATTGGCGGATGGAAAAAGCCTTCTCATCGAAAGCACTGAAGATCTGCTTGCTGCTGCTGCGACACAATAAATAATAATTTCTGTTCTTGGACCTGTTTAAACTATTTATGTAACTTATAATTCTGTTGTATTTTCCTTTGTTTTTGCCACTCTCTCTCATCCTCTCCATAGCTTTGTTAGTTTGATTGCACTTCTCTTTTTGTTGTTCAAAAATTATTACTTATACTATGATATTGGGACACCAAAACAGTATAAATGAAAAATCAACGTACACAATGGTAAATATTCTTTCAAAATACTGTTATCAAAATCAAAATTTAGATTAATCAAAAATTAGATTATTTAAAGTACTTGTTTTCCAATTCCTGTGTTGATGTTATTTGTGTATGTGAAACTTGGTTTAACCCAGACATAAGTGACTTGCTCTATAAGATTCCTTACTATGAACATTTCCGTAACGATCGAGTTACTGATACTACGGGTGGTGGGGTTGCTATTTATTGCAAATCAAATATTAAATGTGATATTGTTACCAAGTCTACTGGAAGAGGAATCGGATACATTCTAGTTGAATAACGCGACTGTTATACCAAATGTGTAGTGGCTTGCGCTTATAATAATCGTAGAAGTACCCCCGCCATTTTTCTCAGCTTTTTCCGAATATTGCGCCCTCTATGAACACTTAATCATTTGTGGGGATTTTAGTGTGGATCTTCTTAAATATAGTTCGCTGGCCTTTCAATTAAAAGACTCAGTTTCCTCAGTAGGAATGCATCTAGTAAACACAACTTCGGCTTTAAAGACTTTAATTCTATTGAAGTAAGACTGTTTCAATCAATACTACAATACTAAAATTGTATGATGAATATGTGCCTATGAAAACAGTGAAAGTTCAGAATAAAGTATGTGCTTGATTTACTTCGGAGGTGGTCTGGTCTATTAAGACGAGGAACAAATTATACAGTAAATGAAAGCGTAGGCCATCTGATGTAAATTGGTCCGCATGCAAAGTAGCTCATAATTACTCAACCACCGTCCTGCGTACGTCAAAGAAAAACTTTTATGCTTCTAAACTAAATTCTTCTTTTGCTGCTAAGAAACTTTGGAGCAACCTAAGGATATCGGTATGTCTGTTGGAAGGAATAACTCTCAGTGTGCTCTGGATCCAGATGACTTGAATAATTTATTCCTGGGCGATGACCCCACTGCTGGTAGCCCAACTTCTTATCGAACAATAGATTCTGTAGGCTCTGTACCAATGTTCAAAAGTTTTGAAGTAGCCACGGAAGCTGAAATTACTCAATGCGTTACAGCCATTAAGTCTAATTCGATAGGTGAGGATGGCTTTCCAATTCGATTTGTTAAACTTATTTTACCTAAAATGGTCTCCAATCTCGCTCATGTAATCAACTGGTGCATAATTACATAAACTTTTCCACAGCTCTGGAAATTTGCAAGTTTTGCAATTTGCAAAGAAAACAAATGCATCTTCTCCTGTTGATTTTAGACCGGTTAGTATTCTACCTTGTCTATCAAAGTTTTTTAAAAGGTTTTGGCAAAGCAGATAACGAAGCACTTGTCACTGAATCATTTGTTGTATGCTCAGAAATCTGGCTTTAGAGCTAACCACAGTTGTGCTACAGCTATGGCTAACTTTTTCGAAGAATTAAGACAGGAGTATGACAGAGGTTATGTTTCGTTGCCAGAATCTCGAAACCGTGGTGTAGTGGTAATACAATGGCTGAAAAGAGAGTGCCGTTTCTAAGAGAGGGCACCACTTGAATTAAATCCATGCCATGGATTTCACGTCTAAAAATGATTACGAATAACCGTAAAATGAAGTTGATCGAGATAGCTGAGACTCTGAAGATATCAAAAAAGCGTGTTGGATATATCAATTACGAATATGTGTACATGCGAAAGCTCTGTTCAAAGTGGGTGCCGCGTTTGCTCACAGTCGACCAAAAAGATTAACATGTTGATAATTCAGAGGAGTTTTAAAGCTGTTCAATTGCAATAAAGCCGAATTTTTGCGTCGGTATGTGACAATGGATGTAACTTGGCTCCATCACTTCACACCAGAGTCAAGTCGGCAGTCAGCTGAGTGGCGAGCAGGTGAGCAGGTCGTCCAAAACGACCAAAATCTCAACAGTTGGCTTGCAAGGTTATGCCATCCGTCTTTTGGGATACACATGGAATAATTTTCATGGACTATCTTCAAAAGGGGCAGACAGATTGCGTTTTTGGAGCGTTTGAAGGACGAAATCGCAGAAAAACGGCCTCATTTGAAAAGAAAGAAAGTGCTGTTTCATCAAGACAAAGCACCGTGTCACAAGTCGATGAAAACGATGGCAAAATTGAATGATTTGGCCCCCAGCGACTATTTCCTGTTCGCAGACCTCAAAAGAATGCTAGCCGGAAAGAGACTTAAGACCGATGAAGAAGTAATCGCTGAAACAGAGGCCTATTTTAAGGCTAAACCGAAAACGTACTACAAAACTGGTATCGGAAAATCTTTTCAATCAGTGTATCGCCATCGAAGGTAACTATATTGATAAATAAAGTTGAATTTTGCAAAAACTATAAAACGGCCCGGACTTTTCAGCCCATGTGCATAGAGTCTGTGCATATGCATAGACTCCTCAAGCAGAGGGTCGCGGTTTCGAATCCCGTGCGAGACAATTCTCTGAAAAAGTCTTTTCATGGAATTTGTATGTAGTTATATTTAAATCCCTTCGGCGTCGACTCTGACATGAAGGCATAACACTGATGTTGGATTGGTTGCTGGCTGGGCTAAATATAACGAACTAACAACTAGCACGTACTAAGACCCCGCTGGTTGAGGATGCACTGGCTCCATTTTTCCACCTCTGGAAAAATATCGAAACCTAACACCTGAGTTTCAAAACTACTACACCACCCGCCCGCGCCCTGGTGAATAGCCAGTAAAAGTGTATTCATATCCAATGGAATCAGACAGCGCATCGAACTCGTTAAAGGTCGAATTTGGGGCTTCTGTAAATAAAGCAGTAGTGAATAATTTGCTTACGGGGGTGGAATTTTAGCCACAAGAAGTTAAATTCCGGATTAGAACACAGATCATATTGTGGAGTTTGATAAGCTACATTGTGTGGCGCATTGTGTGGGCCAACTAGAATGAGGTCGTTCTCTACTGCGTTGTCCCTCTGAGTTGGAGTCGAAATTTTCCGGGCTAAGACACTGGTATCCATGTGCTCAAATTAACCTAGTCATCTAAGCCTGGTTATCCAAGCTTTTTTGATGATGTCGACGGCCCGCACAGTTCTGTTAAAACGTTTCCTCATTCTCCATTGATGCAAAAGAGAACGATAATTACCCAAAGAACTATTTTTCGAAACGCCCGAGAGCACTTTAATCCGCTTTTATGAGTATCCACGTTTCTGACTCATAAAACAGGACTAGGAAGATCAGTGAATTGTATAATGTCTTTTTGGTTGCTCGAGAAAGGACTTAACTTATCAATTGTTTTCGCGACTCTTCGCATGATTTCCACGCTAGTGTCGTTGTCTGAGTTGAAAGTTGATAGCGGAGCTGAAGATAAAGTCCGTTGTACCTTAAGGTTGTAGCTGCGTATCGTAACGTTTTGTCATAGGTGTCGATGTTGGGTCCCTCTTTGTTGACAGCATGTACTTTGGTTTTTCTTCGTTGACCGTTTAACCCATCTTTACGCTTCTGCTTTAATAGTGGAGAACGCTCCGCTCGCTATGTTCTTCCAATTATATCAAACTCGTCTGCATATGCGGGTGGCTATACAAACTCTGAGTTTCGAACAATTCTCTCAGGAACGATGTTGAAAAAATCACATGATATCTCATCGCCTTGTTTAAGTTGTTTTCTAAAATTAAAGGGTCGGTTTTGCCATTACCGGACTTGATAGAGCAGCACACATTCTCAACCATCGTTTTACATTCTACGTTTGGTAGGGATGCATGGCAGATCTGCCTTTATTTGAAAATTTGATCTATCGTGGACCTTAATGGTCTAAAACAATTAGGTGCCGGTCAGATTATTTACGAAGTCATAGGCGTTCAAAAAATACGCAGACTAGGTTTTATAGATATTAGCCTAAGTAGTTATATAAACTAAAATGTGGACAGACTACATTCCACATAACACAGAATGTTTAGTGATGGGGTGTATTAGCACGTCAACGAATAACCATATAATAAATTTATTCGATGTAAGAATGTTAATCTTATGTGTTGTGCTGATTTTATAATTGAAAATATACTGAAGATATCCGTATTTTTTTTTTCTATACACCGCGTTAAAAAAAAAATTATGAGGGCTCTGTGGAACGAACAGTTTGCATGAAAAAGTTTTTCGAGAAAGATCTTATTATTATAAAATTGGCTGTAATTATCAGTCTTACCTTCATAATGTTTTTCTTTCTTATTTCTCAGCGAATATAAATTTGTAACTGTTTTAAATAAAGTTAAATACAAATATAACATACACGCAATTACTATTACGCATATAATTTAGTTAAATAAACCTTAAAATAAAAAAAAATTAGTTAAAAGCGTGCATAAAAATGTTTAAATGCGTTCAATTTACTATACTAAACATAATAATTTCTTTAAAAAGAAATAAAAAAAATTTAAACTTTTATCGGAAGGAAAGAAAATGGAAAAAGTAAAGAAAAAATCTTAACACCATATGTATTAAAATACTCTAGGTAACAAATGTTAGAATAAATAATAAGTTTTCTCTCTATTCCGATCTTCTTTGTTCAGAATATGTCGTTGTTGCCACAGGTACCTATGTACACATACAATATAATTGAGTTATTAACGTCCTTTTACCACGAATATCATAAGAGACACATATGATTAGAAAGACGAATATCTTATAATCTCACTACTCGCTGGAATTTAAATCAAAACCCAAAGGGTTTGTACCTTTAAATAAATAAGAGTCTTCTTAAAATTAATATTCTCTTATGTTTATAGTTATAAGTAAAAATTATAAAGCATATTTCATGTTTTGAGCAACTCTGTGCTATTAAAACTAAATCTTTTATTTTGATTTTTTTCAATTTAATTTTTCCCAGAAAAAAAAAAACAAATTGTTTGGACATACAATAGAATTTGTGTCCGCTATACAAAAACGGTATGTCACTGTAAATTCTCTTATTTACAAACTAATTTGCTTGTACAAAGTTAAATAAATAGATCTAAAACAAACAAAAAGCCTTCCTTACATTTACATATTTGTATGTTCATTTTCATGCTTAAAAAATGAATTAAATCGATTTTTTAAAACAAAAGATCTTATTTTTGAAAAAAAATATACACTAATATCTTATTTGATTTGATGGTTCATGCAGACAAAATTAAGAAATAAAAGATGATTAAAAAAAATAAATAAATAATAATTTTATAATAAACAAATTTACATATGTAGATATCCGCAAGGTGATATCTTGGCAATATTTGTAGTACCTTTTAAAGTCGGAATTCCGTGTTTGCCTTTTTTCATGTGTATTATAAAATTTAAAATTAAAAAAATACGAACGTACTTAGGTACAAGTAATATGTTGAGAGCGGAAAAAAAAGTAAGATCGACTATCAAATCAAGATTGATACAATGTATGAAATGTAATGATATTAAAAATTTTAACCTATATCCATCCAAACTGATTACTGGATGCTCATTCTTTTCTCCCAACAAATTCATTTGAATAGTTTTTTACGGGACTATTTCCAGATAAAGAAGATTCATCATTTCCATTAAGGTACACATTTTTAGCTCGGTACACTCGGTGGATGTCTAAATTTTGATGCTGACGATCACAAGTGGAACGCCCAGTTAATCAGGTTTTCACTGCTAATTTAGGAATAAGATGGATAAATAGTTTTGGTTCAATGAATGAATTTCGTAGGTTCAACGTAGACCCAAGGGCATATCCCTCAGGTCAAGCTAAAAACGTCTTAATTGATGATTTGATTAATGATTTTTATTATATTTTTTTGACGATTTATTTTATTTTCATTAAAAAAATAAGACTACTTGTGGTCAATATTTGAAAAATAAAAGAAGATGGAAGCACAATTAATAAATAAATACCTTTCCATCGAAAATAATAATAATAAAAAAAAAATAATAATTCCGAAGAAGTTTTAGTGTTAAATTGAAAATAATTTATATTCGAAATACACAAACAAAAACGCCATAAATGTGTTGTATCTAAGTCATTAGAATAATAATAACTATAATATATTATTTAAAGAAAGATGTTTAACTATATTTACTTTAAACACATATGTAACAAAACAATTGTATTGTTAATTCGCTAATTGATACAAAATAACATTAATTAGGTATCTGGTGAGAATTATCATAGTATAATTACTTCTGACGTCAATATTAAGTACTCATATGATCATAATTAGCAATATATTTGTAAAAACGCCTGCTTTGTTTAAATGTTTGAAAAAAAATCGTTATTATATTTTAATTTAAGAAAGCTATGTTAGCTTAAATGTACATTTGTATATAATAAAGAGTATCATTCTTTAAAAAGCCGAACTTTAACATGGACAAATTATGAGATAAAAATAAGGTTTTTTGTTGAAAATATTTACATGCATTCTACAATAGTACGAATATGTGAACATAGATGAACCGACCGATTATATGAATAATTTTAAATTACCGTAGAAAAGGGGTGATCAAATTGCTGTTTAATTTCAAAGTGAAAATTAGCGCATGCAATATTAATGAAATATATAGGGTTTTCCAATAGGGACTTGACAACTTTGAATTTAATTTGTGAACGCACTCTTTCACTAATCATTAAACTGTCACTGTCAATTTATTCAGTAAACTCAACATTTTCATGTAAATTTTTAGGGTACACTGACGAGCAAAGTCTGCAAATTATAAAAATTTTCTACATATATTCGGTGTCGGTGACTGCAATTTTCGGTCGTAATTCTCGCCCTAGTAGACAGGCAATAACAAGTTTAGTGCAAAAATTTGAGTCTACATTATCGTTGTGTGATGTTGCCGTGTCAGTGAGACAACGGGTTGTTCGAAGTGTCGAAAATATCGCTGCCGTTCAGACGTCCGTAGGAAACGATCCAAATCAGTCAATTCCACGGCGTTCTCAAGAATTGGGCATCGCTCAGACCACATTATGGCGTATTTTGCGTAGGGATCTTGGTTTGCACCCATACAAGATCAAGCTGACTCAAGAATTGAAGCCGATGGACCATTTGAAGCGACGTATGTTCTTCGATTGGGTTCTGGAGAAGATGCGCCAAGATGATGAATATCATCGCAAAATCATCTTCATTTTTGGCTCAATGGGTTCGTCAATAAGCAAAATATGCGTAAGCGGTCGGGTGGAAACCCACATGTCCTTCAGGAATCACCACTTCATCCACAAAAAATAACTGTTTGAGGCGGTTTGCATGCTGGCAGCGTTATTGGGCCATATTTCTTCGTCGACGATAAGGATCGTCACGTTACTGTGAATGGTCAGCGTTATCGCACCATGATCACCGATTACTTTTGGCCTGAATTGGAAGATATGGACTTGGACGACATGTGGTTTCAACAGGATGGTGCCAGAAGCCACACAGCACACGCTACAATCGATTTATTGAAGAGTAAGTATGGTGAGCGTGTTATCTCAACACATGGGCCAGTCGATTGGCCGCCTCGTTCGTGCGATTTAACGCCGCTTGACTATTTTCTGTGGGGCTACGTTAAGTCATTGTTTTATGCCAACACGCCGACGACGTTGTAAGAGGTCAGAGCCAACATTGAACTCGAAATAGCGGCCGTTTCGGCCGATATGTGTGGCCCAGTCGTTGAAAATTGGGTCCAACGAATCGACCGCTGCAAACGTGCCCGCGGTGGCCATATGAACGAAGTAGAGTTCCATTCATAAATGTTTTGATTGTACTTCTTGTCAATAAAGGGGTTTTGAAATATCTCAAATGGTTTGCCTTTTATTTAAAAAAAAAGTTGTCAAGTCGTTATTAGAAAATCCTATATATATAGCAATATAGTAAAAATAGTTCAGAACCATTTAGTTTAGTAATACAGTTCGGAGTGAACGTGCATTAAATTTAATTTTTAATTCAACCCGATCGAAAATAAAACAAGTCTGATAATTTTCAAATTTTATTTGTTTTCATAATGTTAAATATAAAACATTTTTTTTATAATTCTCATCAACGGGACATTTATGCTCTATCAAGTAAAAAAAAAAAAACATTTTTATTCGAATCATCGGAGAAATTCAGTGATCAAACTAATGTCTCTTCAAAAGATATAATGTACCAAGTTATTATATCGTAAATTAAGTTTGTATTAGTTAAGCTCTTTAGTAGTCATTATTTACATACATATATCCGAAAGAAGTTTTAACTTAATATTCAACATCCTTTTTTCATGTTTACTTATTTTGTGATGGTGGATAAATAATCTCACATTCATCTCTATCCTATACAAATTTCATATAATCAATTAAATCCTAATTAAAAAGAAAATTTTGAAAATATCTTATTTATTAAGAATTATATACATTAGGTATATATCGTAGAATTAATACAGCATAGGTCGCGAGAATTTGATAATTTGTAGAAATTATCTAAACCAAAATTGTTCATCCTTACGTTTTAATAAAAAGAAAACATAACATACTATATAATGGGGAGACTAAATTCTTAGTGGAAGTTGGCTTGTTGTTTTTTGTCAACTACTCATCTTGCTTGTGTTTCGGGCGCGGTTTGTACTTGAACACAGAATCTTCCGATCTGGAAGTCAGTCCACTACCAATTAAGCCATGGTAACCCACAAAATTAGACCTGTGCTGGAATGATTGCATCACTCTAGAACGAGACTATGTTGATGAATTTTTCCAAAAAAAATGTGTTTTTAAATGTTAGTCTCTCTTTTCGAACCACCTTTTATAAAAAGCATATGACATCCTGACGCTCAAAGCATGAAAAAAGTTTTTCAATGGATGAAGCTAGGCATACATTTGTAAAATCAACTTTCCATAAGTCAACTTTTCTACTAAACTCATACATGCCCTAGATTCGATCGAAAAATATCAGAAGAAAACTTAAATACTAAAATATCGTATTCGCAATCATCACAGCCCACCCGTCTGACGCTTTTTAAGACAATGTAATCATTCACAAAAACAGTTGAAAACACGATCTGAAATCTTACGGGCGATATAAATAGATGTATTTCCAAATTATCTTCATTTTCTCTGTCATCACCATCCAACTCTTTCGATTTCAACTTAATATTACCCTCATCGAGTAAAACGATCATTAACCAAGAATCTAATTTATCAATAATCTCACCAATTTCTGCTTTTACCCATATTTTGCTTAAAAAATTTGCATTCAGTATTAACATTCAAGAGGGTATGGCTACTGTTAAATTGTTGGAGCACGTGTAAAATTTTTTGGAAAATTGGTCAGAAAGAGAAAAAGATGTTTGGACTCAGTTATTATTTCACTCCATGGGTTGGATTCAATATATAATGGGGATGCCAAATTATTAGTGTAAATGAACTTGTTGTGTTTTAGGCAACCACTCATCTTACGAGATTTTAGTTGCTTGGAAAAAAGAATGTCCTTCGGGCACGGGTGGTATTGAACCCCCAAACGTCCGGTTGGAAGGCTAGTACACTATCACTAAGTTCTCTAAAAAAAATCAATATCACAGGATTTTGTCAATATAAATTCAAATGTCGCTGCAACATATGTATGTATTAATAACCCACTCCTCCTAACAAGTAAGTTCAATGCTTGGAGCCCTTCTTGGAACTCAGCTACCTACGACAAACGCGGTAAAATACTGCAGCTTTATATTGCTAATTCAGGATTAGTCTTACTTAACGATGGACAACCTACCCATCTTTAGTCACAAAAAATATTTTATATTGGATCATACTATATAAAAAGTCTGCGCGGTTTTTTGTTACTGTATGGTGTTGCTGTCCATTTATCTGGAAACACTAATCTGATGGTGTCAAACGAACACGTGTTTGAAATGTGACATGTCAGGCCACTTTTTGGTGAAGACAGCTGTGTTATTCGTTGCTCGTATTATAAGTTATACTGATTTGAATATGAGTGAATAATCTGAGGAAATACGCTATGGGATGCTTTTTTAGTATAAAAAAGAGAAAAATGCTGTAGTTTGTGCAGTTTACGGTGAGAATTCTGTGAGTGAACGCCGCGCCTAGGAGTGGTTTGTTCGATTCCATTCCGGAAATTTCGATGTAAAAGATTCACCTCGGACTGGTCGGTCTGTCACTAAAAAAGTCGATGAAATTTTGCAACTGATGGAGCAAGACCAGCACAGAAGCTGTCTGTAGATAGCAGAGGCACTAAACATCAATCATATTATAATTTGGATTAATCCTAAATGAGCAGGCTACTCAGAGAAGCTCGATGTTTAGGTGCCACATGAATTTACGCAAAGAAATTTAATTAACCGAATAGCCATCATTGTATCGTTGCTGAAACGTAACGAAATGGAACCATTTTTGAATCGATTCATTAAGGGTGATAAAAAATGGATTACATACGAGAATATCAATGCCATGCGATCACGGTAAAAGACCGGTGACCGACCACAAACGACTTCACAGCCTAGTTCCTTGATGAAATCTAGTATTGTATTAAGTTCTCTTAGGCAAGAAAAACAAAAAAAAAAAAGTTTGAAAACTTTCTTTCCTATCGACGCTTATCTATGTACCTCTCTTCCGAAACCCCAAGATCGCAGAAGTAGAAAAAATATTTTGTTTGAAAAATTCACTGCCGATATAAATCCGAAATCGCCAAAAGTTAAATTATTATTTATTATTTATTATTTATTATTTGTTATTTATTATTTATTATTTATTATTTATTATGTATGACCTATTATCTATTATTTATTATTTTTTATTTATTACTTATTATTTACTATTTCTTATTTATTTTTTTATTACGTATTATTTATTATTTATTATTTATTATATATTATTTATTATTTATTACTTATTATTTATTATTTATAATCTTTTATTTATTATTTATTATTTATCATTTATTATGTATTATTTATTATTTATTATTTATTATTTATTATTAATTATTTATTATTTATTATTTATTATTTATTATTTATTACTTATTACTTATTATTTATTATTTATTATTTATTATTTATTATTTATTATTTATTATTTATTATTTATTATTTATTATTTATTATTTATTATTTATTATTTATTATTTATTATTTTTTATTTATTATTTATTATTTATTATTTATGATTTATTATTTATTATTTATTATTTATTATTTATTATTTATTATTTATTATTTATTATTTATTATTTATTATTTATTATTTATTATTTATTATTTATTATTTATTATTTATTATTTATTATTTATTTTTTATTATTTATTATTTATTATTTAGTATTTATTATTTATTATTTATTATTTATTATTTATTATTTATTATTTATTATTTATTATTTATTATTTATTATTTATTATTTATTATTTATTATTTATTATTTATTATTTATTATTTATTATTTATTATTTATTATTTATTATTTATTATTTATTATTTATTATTTATTATTTATTATTTATTATTTATTATTTATTATTTATTATTTATTATTTATTATTTATTATTTATTATTTATTATTTATTATTTATTAATTATTATTTATTATTTAATATTTATTATTTATTATTTATTATTTATTATTTATTATTTATTATTTATTATTTATTGTTTATTATTTATTATTTATTATTTATTATTCATTATTGATTATTAATAATTCATTATTTATTATTTATTTTATTATTTATTATTTATTATTTATTATTTATTATTTATTATTTATTATTTATTATTTATTTATTTATTATTTATTATTATTATTATTTATTATTTATTATTTATTATTTATTATTTATTATTTATTATTTATTATTTATTATTTATTATTTATTATTTATTATTTATTATTTATTATTTATTATTTATTATTTATTATTTATTATTTATTATATATTATTTATTATTTATTATTTATTATTTATATTATTATTTATTTATTATTTATTATTTATTATTTATTATTTATTATTGATTATTTATTATTTTATATTTATTATTTATTATTTATTATATATTATTTATTATTTATTATTTATTATTTATTATTTATTATTTATTATTTATTATTTATTATTTATTATTTATTATTTATTATTTATTATTTATTATTTATATTTAATTATTTATTATTTATTATTTTATTATTTATTATTTATTTATTTATTATTTATTATTTATTTTTATTATTTATTATTTATTATTTATTATTTATTATTTATTATTTATTATTTATTATTTATTATTTATTATTTATTATTTATTATTTATTATTTATTATTTATTATTTATTATTTATTATTTATTATTTAATATTTATTATTTATTATTTATTATTTATTATTTATTATTTATTATTTTTTTATTTATTATTTATTATTTATTATTTATGATTTATTATTTATTATTTATTATTTATTATTTATTATTTATTATTTATTATTTATTATTTATTATTTATTATTTATTATTTATTATTTATTATTTTTATTATTTATTATTTATTATTTATTTTTTATTATTTATTATTTATTATTTAGTATTTATTATTTATTATTTATTATTTATTAATTTATTATTTTATTATTTATTATTTATTATTTATATTTATTATTTTATTATTTATTATTTATTATTTATTATTTATTATTTATTATTTATTATTTATTATTTATTATTTATTATTTATTATTTATTATTTATTATTTATTATTTATTATTTATTATTTTATTACTTATTATTTATTATTTATTATTTATTATTTATTATTTATTATTTATTATTTATTATTTATTAATTATTATTTATTATTTAATATTTATTATTTATTATTTATTATTTATTATTTATTATTTATTATTTATTATTTATTATTTATTGTTTATTATTTATTATTTATTATTTATTATTCATTATTGATTATTAATAATTCATTATTTATTATTTATTATTTATATTTATTATTTATTATTTATTATTTATTATTTATTATTTATTATTTATTATTTATTATTTATTATTTATTATTTATTATTTATTATTTATTATTTATTATTTATTATTTATTATTATTATTTATTATTTATTATTTATTATTTATTATTTATTATTTATTATTTATTATTTATTATTTAATTATTTATTATTTTATTATTTATTATTTATTATTTATTATTTATTATTTATTATTTATTATTTATTATTTATTATTT
The DNA here is from genome assembly GCA_907269105.1 of Volucella inanis. Classification (NCBI taxonomy): domain Eukaryota; kingdom Metazoa; phylum Arthropoda; class Insecta; order Diptera; family Syrphidae; genus Volucella; species Volucella inanis. The sequence continues at coordinate 106,243,649 of OU026153.1, read as the reverse complement.
ATTATTTATTATTTATTATTTATTATTATTATTTATTATTTATTATTTATTATTTATTATTTATTATTTATTATTTATTATTTATTATTTTATTATTTATTATTTATTATTTATTATTATATTATTATTATTATTTATTATTTATTATTTATTATTTATTATTTATTATTTATTATTTATTATTTATTATTTATTATTTATTATTTATTATTTATTATTTATTATTATTATTTATTATTTATTATTTATTATTTATTATTATTATTTATTATTTATTATTTATTATTTATTATTTATTATTTATTATTTATTATTTATATTTATTATTTATTATTTATTATTTATTATTATTATTTATTATTATTATTTATTATTTATTATTTATTATTTATTATTTATTATTTATTATTTATTATTTATTATTTATTATTTATTATTTATTATTTATTATTTATTATTTATTATTTATTATTTATTATTTATTATTTATTATTTATTATTTATATTTATTATTATTATTTATTATTTATTATTTATTATTTATTATTTATTATTTATTATTTATTATTTATTATTTATATTTATTATTTATTATTTATTATTTATTATTTATTATTTATTATTTATTATTTATTATTTATTATTTATTATTTATTATTTATTATTTATTATTTTTATTTATTATTTATTATTTTTTATTTATTATTTATTTATTTATTATTTTAGTTATTTATTAATTTTAATTATTTATTATTTAGTATTTATATATTTATTATTTATTATTTATTAGTTTTTATTTATTATTTATTACTTTATTTATATATG